>CAKNXH010062082.1:0-12596 GCA_932178445.1 Andricus quercusramuli
GTTTGGGTTGGTTAGTTTGGGTTGGTTGAATTTTATCTAACTAATTTGCAATGAAAAATTAGTTTTTATCCATAAATTAAACGAATTTTCAACAAATATTTAATTTTCCAATTAGAACAATTAATTTTGAACAAAGTAGTTCTTCTTTTAAAAAATTGTTAAATCTTCAACTAAAAAAGTAATTTGCGTAACGCACTTGTATCTGGATTAATCCACTAATAAGTCAGATTAATCAATTTGTAATCCAGTTCGCTCGGAGTAATCTGGTGTAATGAAAAATGAAAAATGAAATAATAATAAAAAAATCAAAATAGTTAAGTTTTTAAATTGAAAAGATCACTTTTTAACCAAAAATCAAGTAGTTGAATTTTCGTTCTTAAAAATCACGTTAAAAAACGAATTTTTAACCAGTTAAATTCAGTCAAAAAGGCGAATATTTAGCGAAACAATTTAATCCTGAACCAAAAACATTAATTTTTGATAAAACCGCTCGGTGAGTTGGTTTTGGGTGAGTTGGTTTTGGGTGTGTTGGTTTTGGGTGAGTTGGTTTTGGGTGAGTTGGTTTTGGGTGAGTTGGTTTGGATTAGTTGGTTGGGGTTGGTTTGTTTGGGTTAGTTCGTTTGGGTTGGTTTGTTTGGGTTAGTTGGTTTGGGTTAGTTAGTTTGGGTTGGTTGAATTTTATCTAATTAATTTGCAATGAAAAAATTAGTTTTTATCCATAAATTAAACGAATTTTCAACAAATATTTAAATTTCCAACTAGAAAAATTAATTTTGAACAAAGAAGTTCATCTTTAAAAAAATGGTTAAATCTTCAACTAAAAAAGTAATCCGCGTAACGCACTTGTATCTGGATTAATCCACTACAAAGTCAGATTAATCAATTTGTAATCCAGTTAGCTGGGAGTATTCTCGTGTAATGAAAAATAAAAAATGAAATAATGAAAAAAAAATAAAAATTGTATTTTTTTAAATTAAAAAGATCACTTTCTAACCAAAAATCAAGTAGTTGAATTTTCATGTTTAAAAATCACTCTGAAAAACGAATTTTTAACCAGTAGAATTCAGCCAAAAAGGCGAATATTTAGCGAAATAGTTTAATTCTGAGCCAAAAACATGAATTTTCAGCAAACGAGAATAATTTTTATCCAAAAACTAGAAGGCGAAATCTCAATAAAATACTTTGATTTTTTACTAAATAGTTCAATTTCTAATAATTTTGATTGTTTTTTTGTCTACTGGTCTAAATCAATATTTTTCAATATTCATTTATTTTCTAAATTCTGAAAAAAATTTTCTCCAGCTCTGCTGGGAACTGAACCCAGGTCTTCCAGATTGCCGGTCTGGTTAATTTTTAACCTATACACAATCAATTTTTAAACAAAGATGGAATATTAAAATTTGTACCAAATTGTTGATTTTTTAACCAAAAAAGACGAATTTTATTTGAAAATCATTAATGTTGAAAACATTAATTTTAAACTAAGAAAAATCGAATTGTAACGAAGTACTTTGATTTTTAAACAAAAAAGTATATTTCTCATAGAATTAATTTTCAACAAAAATGTTGAATTTTGAAACCGAAAGGACGAAATATCCACCAAATAGTTAAATTTTCAACTAAAAATAGGAATTTTCAATAAAAACAGAATGTTTTTATACCAAATAATACGATTTTTAAACAAAACAAAAGCATTTTTACATAAAGAATATCAACTTTCAATTTAAAATATCCATTTTGATTTAAAAATAAAATTAAACGTCAAACCATCAACAACTGAAATTTAGTGATTGTGAATTCTCTTTTGTTAAAACTCCTTCGGCTTTATCGAACATTTAATAAACATTTATTAAACATGAAAAATAAAAATAAAAAATGAAATAATAAAAAAAATGTTGGTAGAAAATTAATCGTTTTGGTTCGAAATTCAACTAATTGTTTATTATTCGACCTCCTTGTTGAAAATTCATTCCTTAGTTTTTTTAATTTTTTTATTTGAGTTACAAATTCCTCTCTTTGGTTGAAAATTTGATTATTTTGTTAAAAATTTGTTGCTTTTTCGTTGAAAATTTATTTTTCAAATGTGGATTTAATAATTCCAGTCGAAGATTCTTTATTTTAGTTAAAAATTCATCTTCTTGATTAATAATTGGCTGAAAATGTATATTTTTTGTTAAAAATTTAATTATTTGGGTAAAAATTAATTTACTTTGTAAAAAACTAATCTTCTTGGTTGAAATTGCATTTTCTGGTGGAAAATTTAATTCTTTGTTTAAAACATATTCTACTTTGAAGAAAATTCAACAATTTTGTGAAAAAATATTTTTTTGTTTGTTAAAAGTTCAACGGTTTTGCTAAAAATTCGTCTTTTTGGGTTGAAAATTCAACTAGTTTGTTAGAAAATTCCAGGATTTGGTTGACAATTAACTTTTTTTGTCAGTTTTTGGTTAAAAATTGGCATTCTTAATTCAAAACTGACCAGTTGAAAATTAATCTCTTTGACTAAAAATTGGTTGCTTTTTTTTTAAAGTTGAAAATAATTTTTTGTTCAGCTGAAGATTTAGTTTAGCTAAAGAATTAATTTTTCTTTTTTGCTGATAATTTATCTCCTTTATAGAAATTTAATCTTGTTGGTTGAAAATTCATCCGTTTGGTTGCAAATTTAACTATTTTCTTGAAAATTTGTCTTTTTTGGTGGAAAATTCTTTTTTTTTTTGGTTGAAGATTCATTATTTTAGTTAAAAATTAATTTCTCCGCTTAAAAATTATTTTCTTTGCTTAAAAATTGAACTATTTTCTGCAAAATTCATTTTTTTTCTTGAAAATTAATTTTTTAAACTGAAAATTTAACTATTTCATGTTTGCTTTAACAATTATCTTCTTTACTTAAAAATTCATCTATTTGGTTGAAAATTTTTGTATCTTTTTGAAATTTTGTCCTGGTGACTTATTATTCTTTTTGATTAAAAATTCATTTCTTTAGTTGAAAATTTAACTATCAGGATGAAAATTTCTTTAAAAAATCCAAATTCGATTGAAGATTCATATATTTTGTTAAAATTAATCTTTTCTTATAGAGAATTAATCTTTTTGGTTGAAAATTCATCTCTTTGATTGAAATTTTTTTTTTATTTAAAAATTAATCTTTCCAACTGAAAAACTAACTATTCCCTTTCTCGTTGAAAATTTATCTTCTTTCATAGAAGCTTATTCTTCTTTGTTGAAAATTCGTCTATTTTGTTAAAAATTCATCTTTTGGGTTAAAAATTATTTCTTTTTTGTGATGGTTAATTATTTTATTTAAAAACCTTTTTTTGTTCAAAATTTAACTATTTTGTTCAAAATTGTTTGTTCTTGTAAATTAATTTTTCAAAATGGATATTTAAATACTTCCTGTATGGTTTAACATTTATCTTCTTTAGTTGAAAATTCAACAATTTGTTTTAAAATTCACGTAATCTGTTCAAAATTCGTCTTTTTGGTAGCAAAATTTTGGTTGAAAATTCATCTGTTTGATTGAGAATTAAACTATTTACTTGAAAATTCATTTTTTTTTTTGGAAAATTAAATTGTTTAACTGAAAATTTAACTATCCATTTTTTGTTGAAAATTTACATTTTTCATTTGAAACCGTTCAAAATTTCAACAAATTTGTGGAAAATTTTATTTTTGTTGGTAGAATTTTTTTTTAATAAAAACTGAACCATCTTATTTTTGGTTGAAAAGTAATATTTTGAATTAAAATTTGACCTTTTTAATTGAAAATTCAACTATTCGCTTGAAAAATTATGTATTTTGTTGAAAATTCTTGTTTTTTGTCAGAAAATTAAACTTCTTTGTTGAGAATTCACCTTTTTATTGAGGATTAAGCTATTTTGTTGAAAATTGACATTTTTAATTAAAAATTGATCTTTTTAGGTTTAAAATTGAATTATTTATTTTAAAAATTGTCTTTATGGCAGAAATTAAATATTTTTTGTTAAAAATTTATTTATTTGTTGTTGAAAATTTATTTATCTTTTGTGGAAAATTCAACTAATTGATATCAAATTCATCCGTTTTGGTTAAAAGTTGAACTTTTTTTTTTAATTCCATTTTTTCATTTGAATATTAATTTTTTAAACTGAAAACTGATCTATCCCATTATTTGCAAAAATTAATATTTTCTTATTGAAAATTAAAATGAATATATTTTTAAGTTAAAAAGACAAATGTTCAGTAAAGAAAATAAATTTCTGAAACAGGAATAAATTTCCATAAAATATTTAAATTTTCAACAAAATAATAAAATTTGTAACCATATTTCAGAATTTGATACCAAAATGAAGAATAAAAGAATTTAATTAAAAAAAAAGAATAATTCCCAAGCAACAATTTTCAACCAAAAAACAGGGAAGTTCCCCGAAACACAGTGTATTATTTTTTTGGTCGACGATTCATTATTTTAGTTGAGAATAAATTTCGTTGCTTAAAAATTGAACAATTTGGTTAAAAATTTGTTTGAACGAATTAAAATTTTTTTAAAAATTGCTAAATATCCTGTAAAAAAAAGATGTCTTCAATTCCTTTAATTGTTTTATTAATTCCAGAAAATAATAATTTTCCACGCTTTACAAGGGGAAAAAATTGTTTATAAAATAAATATTTTTGAAACAATTTAAAATTATTCAGAATATGCTTTAAAACTCGTCACTTATCGATTAAAAATAATAAATGTCGAATTTTTTTCAAAAATATCGTCCTTAGCACGAAAAAAAAATTTATAACAAGTACTTCTCTTTTCCATTTTTTTGAAAATCGAGCTTTTCCCAATTAAAATCCCATATTAATTTCAAAAGCCCGACGGGCTTTAAACTTTGGTTGAAAATTCATATATATTTTGTTAAAATTATCCTTTTCGGTAGAAATTAATATTTTCAGTTGAAAATTTATCTCTTTGATTGAAAATTAGATTTTTCTTCAAATTAAAAATGAATTTTTTTATCTGAAGATTCAACTATTCCCTTGTTTGCTGAAAATTTATCTTCTTCATAAAAATTTAATCTTCTTGGTTGAAAATTTATCTTTTTGGTTGAAAATTCAACTATTTTGTTGAAAATTTTTCTTTTTGGTGAAAAATTAATTATTTTTGAAGATTTATTATTTTGGTTGAAAATTAATTTCTTTGCTTGCAAATTTAACTATTTTCTTAAAAATTCATTTTTTTCTGTTTTGAAAATGGATTTTTTACAACTGAAAATTCAACTATTGCATGTTTGCTTTAACAATTATATTCTTTACTTGTAAATTCAACTATTAGGTTAAGAATTTTTTCATAAATCCCAAACTTGATTGAAAATTCATGTATTTTGTTAAAATTGATCTTTTTTCGCAGAGGATTAATCTTTTTGGTTGAAAAATCATCTCTTTGATTGAAAATCATTTTTTTCTCATTCAAAATTAATTTTTCTAACTGATAAACTAACCATTACCTTTCTTGTTGAAAATTTATCTTTTTGTATAGAAGCTTAATCTTCTTAGTTCAAAATTCGACTATTTTGTTGAAAATTTGCCTTTTTGGTAAAAAAATCAACTATTTAGTTGAAAAAAAAAATTTTTGGTTGAAGATTCGTTATTTTAGTTAAAAATTAATTTCTTTGCTTGAAAATTTAACTATTTTGTTGAAAATTTGTCTTTGTTAGGTTAAAAATGTAACTATTAGGTTACAAATTCTTTTTTTTTTTTTGGTTGATGATTCATAATTTTATTTAAAAACCCTTTTTCTCAAAATTTCACTATTTTGCTCAGAACTTTTTGTTGTTTAAAATGTTTGGTTGAAAATTCAAAAATTGTGTACAAAACATATACTTTTTGGATGAGAATTCTGCTGTTTCGTTGAAAATTTAACTGCAATTTTTTCTAGATGAAAATTCAACTATTTAAAAAAAAAAAATTTAATTGAAAATTCATCTATTTTAACAGAAATTTCATCTTTCTTGGATTAAAATGCAACTGTCTGGCTGGAAATAAAAATATTTTGTTGAAAATTCATACTTTCAATTGAAAATTCTACTGTTTTGTTGAAAAATGAACTATTTAGTAAAAATATTTACTTTTTGTTTGAAATTCAGATTTTGGTGTAAAAAATAAACTGAAAGCTTTTTGGTTGTAAGTTCAACTTTAAAAAAAGTGTCGTCTTTCATTGAAAATTCATCTGTTTTAGTAAAAATTTCAAATTTCTTGGATAAAAATTCAACTTTTTGGACGAAAAATTCAATTTTGTTCGTAGAAACTCATTTTTTATTAAAAAATTCATATTTTGATCGTGAAAAGTCAACTGGAATCTTTTTTGGATGAAAATTCAACTATTTTTTCCAAATTGTTTTCTTTCTAAATAAAAATTCATCCGTTTTGAAAGAAATTTCATCTTTTTCGGATCAAAATGCTACTATTGGACAGAGAATTGAACAATTTTCAAAAAAGTAATCCTTTTTTCGGAAAAATTCGTCTTTTTGGATTGAAAATTCAATTTTTTCGCAGAAACTTATTTCTTGTTTAAAAATTAATAGTTTGATCGCGAAAAGTCATCATAAAACTTTTTCAACAGAAAATTCAACTTTTTTTAAATTTATCTTTTCGATTTAAGTGTAACTATTTCTTTTAAATTAATATTTTTGAATTGAATATTCAACTACTTGGGTAAAAGTACTTGAATTTTCTATTTAAAAAGATTACAAAAATTTTTAAATTATTATTTAACTACATTTTTAAAAATTCATTTTTTTATTGAAGGCTCCGGTTAAAAATTTAACTGTCTAGTAGAAAAGTCTTTTTTTTCTGTACAAAATTAATTTTTTAACTGAAAATGTAACTTCCATCTTTCTGTAATTGATGTTTTTTAGTTGAAAATTCTCCTTTTTTGGTAAGAAACAAATATTTTTTTGGTTCAAAATTTCATTTTTGTTGGGTAAAAATGCATCAGTTTCGTGGAAAAATAATTTTTTGATTAAGTGATATTTTTTGTTTGTAAATTCAATTTTTGATTGGAAATTTATATTTTTAGGTTTAAAATTGAACTATTATGTTGAGAATCTAATTATTTAATTATTGCCAAATTAATTTTCGCTAACCCCCTGCCAGTAGTACCGACCCGTGTCGATTTTTTGTAATTTTTATTACAGTTCTGATGCGCAGGTTCTCCATAATTTCTTATAAAATGACAATGATCACTTACGATTATAGAATCTGCTCTTCACTTCGGGATTTTGAATATTACATCGATTCAAATTGAAAATTTCTTTAATATTGAATATTCAGAATAAATTGAATAAGTTTGCAATTTTTAAATTTTTATCTGAAATACTGTTTTATTCCGTGCATAAAAGATTCTATGATAAAAGTATTTTAAGATTAAAATGCTGTATTTGAATATCAATCATCCAGGAAAATGAAAAATTAGACAAGGAAAATCAGGGAATTTTTAAATGAAGTTTTTGGAAACCCTGACTAATTCTACTCGCAATAACTAGTAAAAATTTTTTGGAAACTAAAAATTGCGTACGGAAAGAGTGGGGGGGGGGGGGTTTAAATATTTTGTTGCAGTTTGTTACAGGAGGGAGGGTGGGTCTCAGAGAAGGCCTATAATCCGTTACGTAATTTGAGTAGGGTCCCTAATGGGAAAAGCACTCGACCGGCAATCGGAAGTTCTGTGGTTCGATTCCCAGCGGAGGCGAAAGTTTTTTTTCACATTCAGAATATCGGTTTTTCTCTCGTGATATAACAGATTCCTTGTGAGTTGTCATTTTCATCAAATTCTTTTTCTACTTCTTCCTCTTCTGATACTACTACTTTCTGCTTTTTCACATGTGGTTCCATTTCACGTGAAACCTTCCGAAATTTGATTTTTTTTCCACCTTTTTCCTCAATGAAGAGAATCGAGTCTACAACATGATTCTCGAATAGCTTGTTCCTTGTCACGTTTCTAAATTGTATGTTTCTGTCGAATTGCTTCACTAGCCTCATCATGAGTCTGCTTATTGCTGTCTTGAATATTCTCCTCATAGCCTCAGGTATCGTTGTATTTTGCTCAATGG
Organism: Andricus quercusramuli; assembly: GCA_932178445.1. Lineage (NCBI taxonomy): Eukaryota > Metazoa > Arthropoda > Insecta > Hymenoptera > Cynipidae > Andricus > Andricus quercusramuli. The sequence goes on from CAKNXH010062082.1 coordinate 8,073, forward strand.
CTTTCTCATCATACAGAAGATTCTTTCAATTATGATAAGTAGTAGTCATTTTATTGCAACTATTGCAGCATCAATCATTGTTTACTATGGTGGTCAAAAATATTTTTTTCCATTTTCTATGAATAATGCCCAAAAATTTGTTTGAATCCACACAAAAATAAATCCATTTGAAAAAAATGATATTTGAAGGCGGCGTAAGCCCCATCAAGTATAACACGTATTTCTCATAACAAAAAAGACGTTCCTTCAAATTTCATTCGAGACGGTTTCGAGAAAATTCGAGATTTTGTTGAAACATGTTCAGGTGAACTCAAAACTTCATGGAGATCAAGAATCTGGAATAAAAAATGTCGAGATCTCGATTAAAAAATTTCGAGATCTCGAGTCAAGAATCTTGAATGAAAAATTTCGAGATCTCGAGTCGAGAACCTCGAATAAACCATTTCGAGATCTCGAGTCGAGAATCTCGGGAAAATTTTTCGAGATCTCGAGTCGAGAATCTCAAATAAAAAATTTCGAGATCTCGAGTGAAAAATTTCGAGAGCTTGAGTCGAGAATCTCGCATACAAAATTTCGAGATCTCGATTCGAGAACCCCGAATAAAAAATTCGAGATCTCGAGTCAAGAATTTCGAAATCTGGAGTCGAGAATCTCGAATAAAACATTTCGGGATCTCGAGCCGAGAATCTCGAATGAAACATTTCGAGATCTCGAGCCAAGAACCTCGAATGAAAAATTTCGAGATCTCGAGTCGAGAACATCGAATGAAACCTTTCGAGATCTCAAGTCGAGAATCTCGAAATCTCGAGTCGAGAATCTCGAATAAAACATTTCGGGATCTTGAGCCGAGATTCTCGAATGAAACATTTCGAGATCTCGAGCCGAGAACCTCGAATGAAAAATCTCGAGTCGAGAACCTCGAACGAAACATTACGAGATCTCGAATAAAAAATTTCGAGATCTCGAGTCGAGAATCTAATTAAAAATTTCGAGATTTCGAGTCGAGAGTTTCAAATAAAAAATTTCGAGTAAAAAATTTCGAGATCTTGAGTCGAGAATCTCGAATACAAAATTTCGAGGTCTCGAGTCGAGAACCTCGAATACAAAATTTCGAAATCTCGAGTCGAGAACCTCGAATACAAAATTTCGAGATCTCGAGTCAAGAATCTCATGAAAAATTCCGAGACCTCAAGTAAAAAATTTCGAGATCTCGAATCGAGAATCTCGAATAAAAAATTTCGATATCTCGAGTCGAGAATCTCGAATACGAAATTTTGAGATCTCGAGTCAAGAATCTCGAATAAAAAATTTCGAGATCTCGAGTCGAGAACCTCAAATAAAAATTTCGAGATCTCGAGTCAAGAATCTCGAATAAAAAATTTCGAGATCTCGAGTAAAAAAAAATCGAAATTTCAAGTCGAGAATCTCGATAAAAAAATCGAGATTTCGAGTCGAGAATCTCGAATGAAAAAATCAAGATCTCGAGTAGAAAATCTCGAAAAATTTTATTCGAGATTCTCGATCTCCATAAAGTTTTGAGTTCACTTGAAGATGTTTCAAGAAAATCTCGAATTTTCTCGAAATCGTCTCGAATGCATCACTAATTCAGAATTCTCAATATTATCCTAATCGAGTTGAAACTGAACATTTTTCTTCACAATTAGCCATTGAATATGAATGAAATATTGCTTTTCAAATATCATCCCCATAAGTTTAAATAAATGGCTTAAATAATTTATTATTGTTTATAGCAATTTTATTTTATACTGGAGAGAGAAAGTCACGGTTTTTTCAAAAGTTCTTCACTTTCTGTTCAAATTCTAATAAGAGAGAAATTAGTTCATAATTCATCAATGTTAACAAAAACAATCGTTTAAACAATTTATTATTATTGTGGATAACATTCTTTCAGAATAATCCTCGAAAATTGCAGTTTATTCTGAAAATTTGAATTTTTTGTTCACTTTTCACTTGAATTAAGTTCAATAATTAGTTAAAGTTAACAAAATTATTCGTTTAAGCAATTTATTATTATGATTATTATTTAATTTAAATAATGCTAGAAAGTTGCCATTTTTTCTGAAATTTACAACTTATTGCTTACTTTTTAGGTTGAGTTAATAATTAATTCAATTCAGAAAAAATAATTATTTAAACAAATCATTATTGTTCATAACTATCTTCTTCATTAATTCAATATTGCGGTTTCTTCTGAAATGTTTAACTTTATACCCACTTTTTACTTAGTGAAGTAAGAAATAATGCAAGTTAACAAACCATGGTTGTTTAAACTATTTATAATTGTTTATTACTATCTTCTCTTATATAAGTGCTAAAAAGTTGCGTTTTTTCTGAACTTTCAAAGTTAAATTGTTTTTTACTTTTTTAATTAAATTATTTTTGCTCTATTGTTAATGTTTAACAAAATTAATTTAAATTCTAAATTTAAAATTTGTGTGAATGTGTTTCTCTCTAATATTTATTCGTAATTTGTTTATAACTAAAAAGGCAAAGCAGGGTCGAACATTCCAGAAGAAACAGCAGCTTTTTAGCACTTACATAAGAGAAAATAGTTATGAACAACAATAAATTGTTTAAAAAACTATTTTTATTAACAAGCATTAATTATTGTCTCACTTAGTGAAAAGTAGGCAAAAAGTTGAAAATTTCAGAAAAAAAAACCGTAACTATCTGGCGTTAATGTAGATGAAGATAATTATCAACAATAATAATTTGTTTAAATAATTAATTTTGATCAATTTCAATAATTATCAAGTCGCATCAAGTGAAAAATAAATATTTGAAAATTTCAGAGAAAGTCGCAATTATCTACCATTATTGGAAGATAATATTGTTAACAATAATAATAAATTGTTTAAAACATTTCTTTGTAAGCTTAAATTCATTATTACTTCACTCTAATTGAAAAATGGACAAAAGTAAAAAAATTTGGAAGAAAACCGCAACTATCTGACGTTAATATAGAAGAAGATAGTTATTAACAATAATAATTTGTTAAAACAATTATTTTTGATCAACTATTGTTAACAATAAAAAATTTCTCAAACTTTTTTTTAAACTTCAATTTATTATTATTTTACTCAAATTGCAAAATAGACAAATGTTAAAAAATTCAGAAAACACCGGAAATATCTGGTATTAATGTAGAAGAAGATAGCTATTAAAAATAATAATTTTGTTAAACAATTATTTTTGGTCAACATAAATAATTATTGAGTCATTCTAAGTGAAAAATAGACAAATAGTCAAAAAATTTCAAAAAGATCCGCAGTTTTTTTACCATTAGGCAAAGAGTATATTGTTAACAATAATAAATTGTTTAAACTTTTTTTTATCTTAATTGTAATAATGATAGTATATATATAATTATATATGTACAATTTTGAGAATTATTTACTTATTATATAATAATAATTAATTATTATTGTTATTTCATAGATTGTGTGCAAATTTTTATTTGGATACAATAATTTAATATTTTCAATATTCTTATTTAAACTTATAAATTGAGGATAAATCATTCTGATGGCGTATTGAAGTTTAACCACTCCCAAAACAATTAAGAAAGAAAGCTATTGAAAAGAAGCTCTTTGGAAAGAAAGTTCTAAGAGAATCGACAATTATAATTGAAAACGTGCCGGTCACAATGCATGTAGCTTGCCTATAAACTCTTCTCGACATATTCGAAAACTAAACATGCGTCTTTCTTTGAAGGCAAAGACTGCAAAAGATGCAAGAGAATAAAAATAAATCGTTGAAGAGAAGAAGAATAGCTGACAACGTAACGAGTGAGCGGCGCGTTACCCACGTTCAATGAATTGACTGTCTGCATACGTGCGACCACAGGAGGAGAAAAGGAGACGTCTGAGAAGGAAAAAATTGAAAGAGAAAGGATAATCATCAAATGCGTGAGTTACGGAGAGATAGAGAAAGGGAGGGAGAGAGAGAGAGAGAGGTGAGAGAGAGAGAGAGAGAGAGAGAGAGAGAGAGCGAGAGAGAGAGAGAGGTGAGAAGCAACACCGGATTTCCCGCACGTGACCATTTGCAGGAAAGGGTCGGAGTTTCGCGACAATGACTTCAAAGTTCCGACAATTCAAGGTCGGAAGGGATACCGACAACGGAAGAGACAGTCATGAGGAATAATGCCAAAGATAGCACGGATAGAACAGGAATGCATAATGCAATTTTCATTCGGGGGAACTCTATGCCACACTCCATGATCAATCCCAGAATTTACTATTCATATAATCCTCTTACAGGCTCTGATAATTGATGAATTTTGATTCTTTTTTTTTTATTAATTCTCAGAATTCAATTTTTAAGGTATTCTAGATTTTAGATTTTCCAATTGAATTTCGTGCATACTTTTTTATTATGATTTTGTGTATGGAAAAAAAATAATTAGAAAGCTCAGGAAATTGCGCAGGAGTAGGAGGAGTAGAAAGAGGAGTAGAAAAAGGAAGAGGAGGAGGAAGGGAAGCAGGAAAAGGAGGGGAAGGAGGA
>CAKNXH010062083.1:11441-30927 GCA_932178445.1 Andricus quercusramuli
CAAAATCAAAATTTTAAAAATTCGCTGTATTGCCAATTTTGATTCCTGGGTCTTGGGGATTTTTTTTCAGGTGCATTTCTATGTTTAAAAAACACACAGATGCTCAAAAGAATATTTTGAACTACACGTTATGAAGATAAGTTCATAAAATACCAGAATCAAATTCTAGAAATTCGCTCTGTTGCCAATTTTGATTCCTGGGTCTAAGGTATTTTTTTCTAGTGTATTTCTATGTTTAAAAACCAATACATTTTCACAAAATTTTTTAAATTACATGTTATGAATATAAGTTCATAAAATTTAAAATAACAAAATCAACATTTTAAAAATTCGCTGTATTGCCAATTTTGATTCCTGAGTCTTGGGAATTTTTTTCTAGTTTATTTATATGTTTAAGAAACACATACATTTTCAGAAAATATGTTAAACTATAAGTTATAAAGTTAAGTTCATAAAATAACAAAATCAAAACTTTGAAAATTCGCTGTATTGCCAATTTTGATTCCTGGGTATTAAGGATTTTTTTCTAGTGTATGTATTTCTATGTTTAAAAAACCCACATATGCTGGAAAAAATATCTGAACTACAAGTTATAGAGATAAGTTTATAAAATACCAGAGTCAAAATTCCAGAAATTCGCTCCATTGCCAGTTTTGATTCCTGGGTCTTTTCGGTTTCTTTCTAGTGTATTTCTATGTTTAAAAAACCCACACATGCTCAGAAAAATATTTAAACTACAAGTTATGAAGATAAGTTTATAAAATACCAGAATCAAATTCTAGAAATTCGCTCTATTGCCAATTTTGATTCCTGGGGCTTTTCGGGTTTTTCTAGTGTATTTCTATGTTTAAAACCCCATACATTTTCAGAAAATATTTTAAACTACAAGTTTTAAAGATAAGTTCATAAAATAAAAAATAAAGAATTTTTAAATCCGCCGTATTGCCAATTTTGATTCCTGGGTCTTGGGGATTTTTTTCTAGTGTATTTCTATGTTTAAAAAACCCACACATTCTCAGGAAATTTTCTAAACTACAAGTTATAAAGATAAGATCATAAAATACAAAACCAAAAATTCCAAAATTCGCTGTATTGCCAATTTTGATTCCTGGGTCTTAGGGATTTTTTTCTAGTGTATTTCTATGTTTAAGAAACACATATGTGTACATGTTCAGAAACATTTTTTTAATAAAAGCTATGAAAATAAGTTCATAAAATAACAAAATCAAAACTTTAAAAATTCGCTGTATTGCCAATTTTGATTCCTCGGTTTTTGGAATTTTTTTGGCGTATTTCGATGTTTAAAAACCCATACATGTTCAGAAAATTTGTTAAACCACAAGTTATGAAAATTATTTCATAAAATAACAAAATCCAAACTTTAAAAATTCGCTGTATTGCCAATTTTGATTCCTGGGTCTTGGGGATTTTTTTTCTAGTGTATTTCTATGTTTAAAAAACCCATACATGTTCAGAAAAATTTTTAAAATACAAGTTATGAAAATGAGCTCATAAAATAACAAAATCAACATTTTTAAAATTCGTTGTATTGCCAATTTAGATTCGTGGGTCTTGGAAATTTTTTTTAGGGTATTTCTATGTTTAAAAAACCCACACGTTCTCAGGAAATTTTTTAAACTACAAGTTATAAAGATAATTTCATCAAATACAAAATCAAAAATTTTTAAATTCGCTGTATTGCCAATTTTAATTCCTGAGTCTTAAGGATTTTTTTCTAGTATATTTCTATGTTTAAAAAACCCATACATGATCAGAAAAATTTTTAAATTACAAGTTATGAAGATAAGTTCATAAAATTTAAAATAACAAAATCAAAGTTTTTGAAATTCGCTGAATTGCCAATTTTTATTCCTGGGTCTTAGGGATTTTTTTCTGGTGTATTTGTATGTTTAAAAAACCCATACATGTTCAGAAAAATTTTTAAATTACAAGTTATGAAGATAAGTTTATAAAATTTGAAATAACAAAAACAACATTTTTTAAATTCGCTCTATTGCCAATTTTGATTCCTGGGTCTTTTCGGTTTTTTCTAGTGTATTTCTATGTTTAAAAGCCCATACATTTTCAGAAAATATTTTAAACTACAAGTTATAAAGATAAGTTCATAAAATACAAAATCAAAATTTTTTTAATTCGCTGTATTGCCAATTTTGATTCCTGGGTCTCAAGGATTTTCTTCTATTGTATTTCTATGTTAAAAAACCCATACATGTCCAGAAAATTTTTAAACTACAAGTTATGAAGATAAGTTCATAAAATAACAAAATCAAAATTTAAAAAATTTGCTGTAATTCCAATTTCGATTCATGGGTCTTGTATATTTTTTTCTTGTGTATTTATATGTTTTAAAAAACCCATATATGGTCAGAAAAATTTGTAAACTACAAGTTTGTGAAGATAAGTTGATAAAATAACAACATCAACATTTTTAAAATTTGTTGTATTGCCAATTTTGATTCCTGGATCTTGGGGATTTTTTTCTCGTGTATTTCTATGCTTAAAAAATCCATATATGTTCAGAAAATTTTTTAAACTACATGTCATGAAGATAAGTACATAAAATAATCAAATAAAAATTTCGAAAATTCGCTGCATTGACAATTTTGATTCCTGAGTCTTGAGGATTTTTTTCCAATGTATTTCTATGTTTAAAAAACCCACACATGTTAAAAAAATGTTTAAACTACAAATTATAAAGATAAGTTCATAAAATACCAAAATGAAAATTTTTTAAATTCGCTCTATTGTCAATTTCGATTCCTGAGTCATGGCGATTTTTTTTCTGATGCATTTTTGTCACTGAAAAGTCTTATTGTACCTCAAATAATTCTCCTACTGCTTGAAAACGTGTTCATGGTATGTAAAAAAAATATTGAAACTAAAAAAAAATTTATTTATAAATTTTATTTCAAAAGGTTCAAATTACAAGTTATAAAGATAAGTACATAAAATACCAAAATCAACATTTTAAAAATTTGCTGTATTGCCAATTTTGATTCCTGGGTCTCGGAGATTTTTTATATTCTCATTCTAGCGAGAAGGTATTAGTTTTATGTAAAATTTGACCTTTTCGGTTTCATCAAATCTCCACGTTTTGAGACCTACTGAGTCAGAAAAAACGTTTTTTTACGAAATTATCTGTCTGTATGTATGTCTGTCTGTCTGTATCGTGTAGGCACGATAAATTTCGAAAGATTGATCAGATTGGATTGTGCTTTGACGCACTTTTTTATGGCCTACAAAGAAAGAACGTGTTCGTTAACCAGCTATTTTGGATGGAAATTCAAAAAGTGAGCACATTTTGAAAATTTTTGAGACCACTTTTTTTGAAGATTTCAAAATTCTATGTACGGTTATTAGTAGTACGCAAAAAGAGGAACGAAATATCCTAATGACTTTTCCTGTTAAAACAAAAATTACCGGAGTTGTAGCATTTTCAAAATTCCAAAAAACAAACGAAAATAAACATTTGAATACGAAAAACGCTCGGTGTGAAAAAAAAAGTCAGGACAAAAAAAAACGTTGCTTTTTGAACACCCTACAATATTGTCATAACAACTTCCTGAATTTTTAAAAAAATCAAAAATTCAAATTTTGATCGGACAAAAATATAATGAAAAATCAAAAATTCCATTTTGCTGTCAAACTACGACAAAAGATGATTCAACCAAAACTGTTCACCTAAAAAAGATCTACCAATTTTTTTGTCTCATTTTGTATCGTTTTTTCGAAAAATCGAATTTTTTACATTCTCATTCTAATGAGAAGGTATTAGTTTTATGTAAAATTTGACATTGTCGGTTTTCATCAAATCTCCTCGTAATCCTGAGTAAAAAAAAACGATTTTTACGAAGGTTTCTGTCTGTATGTCTGTATGTCTGTATGTATGTATGTCTGTATGTCTGTCTGTCCGTGTCTGTCTGTCTGTATGTTTGTCTGTCTGTCTGTCTGTGTATGTCTGTCTGTATGTCTGCATGTATGTTTGTTTGTATGTCTGTCTGTCTGTCTGTCTGTCTGTCTGTCTGTCTGTCTGTCTGTCTGTAGTATTGTGTAGGCATGTATGTAAGAAAATATTGAAACTCAATAAAATTTAAAAGCTCTGCAAAAAACAAATTTTTGAAACCTTTTTTTCAAGCCCGGGTAACCAAGCTGCATGCCGATCGATTCCGAACTAATTATAATTTTATTCCACACTCCACCGAAATGGTCACCTTTCTCCCCTGAAAATAGGGGCGAAAGTAGCATATATTTCCCGTAAACTGAATTTGCGGGCGAAAGTTAAATTTGCGGGGCGAAAGTAAATTTAGCGGTGCGAAAGTAATATTAGCGGTGCGAAAGTAATATTAGCGGTGCGAAAGTAATATTAGCGGGGCGAAAGTAAAATTTGCGGGGCGAAAATAAAATTGACATTTTTTTGTTGTCAACGGTCGCCATATTGAAAACCTGAGTTGCTTCGAGTTTTCAGGGCTAAAAGGTGATCACGGTCGAGAGTGAAATAAAATACTATAGGTAACACGGGACGAAAGTAGACTTTTCTCTCGGGCAGTAAACCAACCCACGGGAAAAATCGGCTCCTTTCGCCCCTTGTTACATAATGTACTATTTTAGGACTCCAATACGCTACTTTTCCGCGTTGAAGCGATTTCGAATTCCAAAAGTATTTATTTTCAAACCACCCTATTCAACATTCTTCTGAACAGCCCCCCCCCCCCCCGCCCTGTAGAGTGTCACGTAATATGGTACCATGTTGGAAGTTTCCTTACGAAAGACCTTTTTAAACATCATCCCCTTCCATACAAAGTTATACTCTACTTAAGAAGCCTTTTTATTTTAAAAGCCCCTGTTTATAAAGTATTCCCTCTTTTAAAACACATCCCCTGTTATTGGGGATTATAAAAATATAAAATATCGAGAGGGAAAGTGATTTTTTAAGGTGCTGATCGAAGGGTTGCTTTGTGAGAGTATGATATGCGTAGGGGTAAGGGGTAACTGTTGAGGGGTTGGGGTAAGGGGTTGGGTAAGGGGTAAGGGGTTGGGGTAAGAAGGATGCGAAATCCGGATAAGCAGATATTAGCCGAGTTCATGCCGACGACAGGTGCTGTATGGAATCCAGAAGGGATGGCTTGCTCGCGGCTTTCCCTCCTCAAAATCGCGAAGGAGCTCCTTAGCTTAGCTCCCGTTCACAGCGACTCCAAGAGGCAACCAGGCTCTCTTATCTCGACTCTGCAAGACTGCCTTCGGTAATACTGCGATGTGGAACCTCTTACGAGAGAACCCCGTGAAATATCGCTAAATGGCTTTTGCACACCCTTCTACCCCCTTTCCACCCCCTTCCACCCTCCTTCACTCTCCCACGATTGGATCGATTTTTTATCCATTGGAAGGAGGGGTGGACTTTGAAATATCAAATATGTTCCGAAAGAAATACGGGCTCTCATTTTCTTCGGGGGTAGAGGTCGCCATCAGGAAAATGATGAAAGTGCTTAGGGGTAGCTATTTTAGGGGTAGTGAGGGGTCATCCAGAAAATAGGGTGAGACGATTTGGGGGAGAGGGTTTAGTGGAATCTTACTGTCCCTCAGGGGGGGTGGGGGTGGAAGAACTTACGTAAGACACATTTTTACTTTAAAAAATAATAAATCCAAAGATATTTTGACTTAGAGAAAGGCCTGAAATAGTTGAATTTTCAACTAAAAAGGTTCCATTTTCAACTAAAAAGATTTATTTTCTACAAAGGAAAAATAATTTTCAACTAAATTCATAGATTTTCGAACAAATAAATTTTTAACCAAATAGTAGATCTTTCCACTGAAAAATTATTATCTGCTGAAATTTTGCTGTTTGAAAATTCCACTATTTGTTTGAAAATGCTTGTACTTTGTTGAAAATTCGACTTTTTAAGTAGAAAATTGAATTATTTGGTTGAAATTTTATTTTTTGTGGTTGAAAATTATTCATTTTAGTTAAAAATGTAAATATTTTGATTAAAAATTAATCTTGGTGGTTAAAGAAATCAACTTTTTGGTTTCAATAAATTTATTCCCATAAAAAAAATTGATTTCGAACAAAATGGTTGAATTTGTAATCAAAGGAATAAAATTTCAACTAAAAAGCTAAATCTTCAACCGAAAAATTAATTTTCCACTAAATTTTTAAACTTTCAATAAAAAATATAAATCTCAAACCAAAAATGAAATAGTTACATTTTTCGAACAAATAAATTTTTAACCAAATAGTTGAATTTTCCATAAAAAATATAAATTTTCAATTGAAACTGCAATAGTCAAATTTTCAGTAAAAAAATTCATTTTCATAAAAAAAATTAATTTTCGACAAAATAGTCCAATTTTTAACAAAAAAGTTCAATTTTCAGCCAAATAAATAAATTTTACTACAATTTTCATGATTCTACTATTGGCTGGAATTTTTTTGTTTGAAAATTTAACTATTTCTTTAAAAATGCTTGTACTTTGTTAAAAATTCGTCTTTTTAAGTAAAAAATTAAATAATTAGGTTCAAATTTGTTTTTTTTTTTATTTAAGATTATTCATTTTAGTTTTAAATTTATTTATTTCGATTAAAAATTAATCTTTATAGTTAAAAAAAAACACATTTTTTGGTTTAAATAAATTTCTTTACGTCCAAAGAAATTAATTTTAAAGAAAATGGTTAAATTTTTAACAAAAGGAATTAAATTCCAACTGAAAAGCTGAATCTTCAACCGAAAGATTAATTTTCCACTAAATATTTGAACTTTCAATAAAAAAGATGAATGTCAAACCAAAAATGAAATAGATATATTTTTTAGTTTAAAAAAATTGATTTTCAACCATGGAAGAAAAATTATTTTCAACATAATATTTAAATTTTCAACCAGAGAAATTAATTTTCAACTTAAATGATGAATTTACAACCAAAAAATTAATTTTAAACCAAATAGTTTAATTGTCTACTAAAAAAGATCAATTTTCACCCAAAAATATTTATTTTCTACAAAAAAAAAAGAATTTTCAACTAAATGCATAGATTTTCGAACAAATAAAATTTTGACCAAATAGTTGAATTTTCCACTAAAAAATATAAATTTTCAATTGAAACTGTAATAGTCAAATTTACAGTAAAAAAATTCATTTCCATACAAAAAATTAATTTTTAACAAAATAGTACAATTTTTAACAAAAAAGTTCACTTTTCAGCCAAATTGATAAATTTTACTACAATTTTCATATTATTCTACTATTGGCTGGATTTTTTTTTAAAATTCAACTATTTCTTGAAAAATACTTGTAATTTGTTAAAACTTCGTCTTTTTAAGAATATATTGAACTATTTGGTTGAAATTTTAATTTTTCTTGTTTGGTTGAAGATTCATCTTCTTAGTTGAAAATTCATTTTTTTGATTGAAAATTAAACTATTTTGTTGAAAATAATTTTTCTTAGATGGAAATGAATTTTTTACTAAAAATTTTTCTATTCTATTTGTGGCTGACAACTTTTTTTCAATAATTTTAAAAACTCAACTTTTCGTATATTTTGATTGAAAATTAATCTTTATGGTAAAAAAAAATCACCTTTTTGATTTAAATAAATTCGTTTTCATCCAAGAAAATTAATTTCCAACAAAATGGTTAAATTTGCAACCAAAGGAATAAAATTTCAACTGAAAAACTGAATCTTCAACCGAAAAATTAATTTCTCACCAAATATTTAAACTTTAAAAAAAAAAGATCAAACCAAAAATGTAACAGTTTAATTTCAAGCCAAATAAATTAATTTTTAACCGAAAAATGCTTTAACCACGAAGATTAATCATTGACCAAAGAAATAAATTTTTAACTAAAATTATGCATTTTCAACAACAAGAAATAAAATTTTAAACAATCAGTTAAATTTTTTACTAAAAAAAAACAAATTTTCAACAAACTGTATACATTTTCATACAAACAGTTGAATTTTCAAAAAATAAATGAATAAATTGTCCGCCAGAAATAGAATAGATAAATTTTTAGTAAAAAATTCATTTTCGTCCAAGAAAAATAATTTTCGACAAAATAGTTAAATTTTCAAGCAAAGGAATGAATTTTCAACTAAAAAGGTAAATCTTCAACCAAAAAAATTAATTTTCAAAATAAGACACAAATCAAACTAATATTTAAATTTTCAATTAAAAAGATGAATCTTCAACAACAAAATTTAACCAAATAGTTGAATTTTCAACTGATAAATATAAATTTTCAAACCAAATAGAATAGTTGCATTAGCATCTAAATTAATTAATTTTTCAACAGAAAAAACTAATTTTCTGCCAAACTGTTCAATTTTCAAGCAAATAAATTAATTTTAACTAAAAACAATAGATTTTCAACCGAAAATGGAAAATTTAAATTTTCAGTTTGAAAAATTAATTTTTCATTTAAAAAATTACTAATTTATAACCTAATAGTTAATAATAGGTAATCTTCGATCGAAAAATTAATTCTGAAATAATCAGTTCAATTTTCAACGGAAAAAATTAATTTTAAATCAAGAAGATTAATTTTCTGCCAAAATAGATGAATTTCCAACGAAAATATTTTATAACGAAATAGTAGAATTTTCAATCAAAAAATATATATTTGTTGGGCAAAAAAAACATTTTCAACTATACTTATGAATTTTCACCCAAAAAAATAATTTTTCAACTGAAGTAATGAATCTTCAACTAAAAAAATTAATTTTTAATCAAAATAGTTGATTTTTCAATTAAAAAATATAAGTTTTCAACTAAAAATAGAATAAATAAGTTTAAAGTTACAAAAATAAATTTTCAACCAAAAAAAGTATTTTCGACCTAATAGAGTTAAATTTTCAACTGAAAAAAAGAATTTTCAACTATACTAATGAATCTTCAAACAAAAAATGTACTTTTAAACAAATAGTTGAATTTCTAACAAAAATATGAATTTTCAATCAAGAAGATTAATTTTCTACAAAAAAAACGAATTGTCAATCAAATATTTTAACTTTCAACTGAAAAAAAAATATTTCAAACAGAAATGGAATATTTAAATCTTTCGATGAAAAAATTAATTTTCAACAAAAAGGAAACATTAATTTTCAACCTAATAATTCAATTTTCAACCAAAGAAATCACTTTTTGAACTGAAATAATGAATCTTCAACCAAAAGAATTAATTTTCTACCAAAAAAATAATTTAATTTCAATCAAAAAATACAAATTTTCAACCAAAAATAGAATACATAAGTTTTAAGTTACAAAAATAAATTTTAAACTAAAAAAAAGTATTTTCGACCTAATAGAGTTAAATTTTCAACTGAAGGAAAGAATTTTTAACTCTACTGATGAATCCTCGAACAAAAAAATGAATTTTTAATAAATAGTTGAATTTTTAACAAAAATATTAATGTTCAATCAAGAAGATTAATTTTCTACCAAAAAATACGAATTTTCAATCCAATATTTTTACTTTTAGCTGAAAATAAATAAATTTCCAAAAACAAAAAAGGAATATTAAAATTTTTGGATAAAAAATTAATTTTGATCAATAAAAAGACATTAATTTTCAACCTAATAGTTCAATTTTTAGCCAAAGAAATAATTTTATAACTGAAATAATGAATCTTCACCCAAAAAAATTAATTTTTTATCGAATTATTTGAAGGTTCAATTGAAAAATATAAATTTTCAACTAAAAATATAAATTTTCAACCAAAAATATAACTTTCTAACCAAAAATTTAAATTTTAAACTAAAAAAAGAATAAATGAGTTTTCAGTTACCAGAATTAATTTTTAACCAAAAAAAGTATAATTACTGTGAGAAATTTTGTTAACTAAAATGTTATTGTAGCTTGTGTTCTTTTTCAAAAAAGGTAATTTCATATTTGTATAACAAGAGTTTATAAAAAATTTGTAGATTTTTTTGGTTGCACAACTTTTGTCTTTTCGTTTTTTTTTTCGTCTCTTGTGTTTCCAAAAAATTTAATTTTTTTATCCTCAATGTTATTTTTTACGAATAAAACAAAAAATACGCTTCCTATTAAACAATTATTAATGTTTAAACAAAGAAATGAATTTTCAACTAGAATGGTGAATCTTTGAGCGAAGATTTAACTAGAATGATGAATCTTCAAGCGAAAAAATGATTTTTTAAACAATAAGTCGAATTTTTAATGAAAAAATTGGTTGAATTTTCAATGAAAAAATTGGTTAAATTTTCAACCAAGAAGATTAATTTTCTACCAAAAGTTATTCATTTAAAAAAGAATAAATAATTTTTCAATAAAAAATGGAAGAGTTAATTTTTCTGTTGAAAAAACTATTTTTCAATTAAAAACAAATAATTTTCAACATAAGAGTTCAAGTTTCGACCGAGAAAATGGATTTTCAACTAGAATGATCAATCTTTAACCGAAAAAAATAATTTTTAAGCTATAAGTTCAATTTTCAATAAGAAAAAGTTAATTTGAAACGAAAAAGATTAATTTTCTACCAAAATAGCCTAGAAATCAAAACGTATAGGATAGAAACAATTATATACCGGGAGCGCGGTGAGCCAACGTGTAAATGAACATGACAGTAAAGGCAGGCAAAAACAGTTCACGCAATCAGCACTAGCTGAGCATCATATCGAAATAGGAAATAGTATATTGTTCGACAAAACAACATATAATAAACAACATAACATGTTTAAACACTTGTTTCAAAAATGAAATTTTTGAATTTGATTGTATAATTTGTATGACAAACCACCCGGGGGTGGTTATCTTGCGCCAAATTTGTCTTTTTAATTCAAAAGTTCAGCTGTTTTTAATGAAAATATTGTATCTTTCTTTGACAAAGATGCATCTGTTTTGTTGAAAATTCCACTATTTTCTAGAAAATTTACTTTTTGTTTAAAACCTGTATTTTTCTGTAGAGAAGTCTACTGAAATCCTTTTGTATGAAAATTCAACTCTTTTTTTGAAAATTTTTCTTTTTAATTTAAAAATTCACCTGCTGTAATAGAATTTTCATTTTTCTTGGACAATGCAACTGTTTGGTGGAAAATTTGGCAATCTTGTTGAAAAGTAATACTTTTTGGTTAAAAATTCGACTATTTATCAGAAAATTAACTTAAAGTTTACAATTCTTATTTTCATCTTCTTTTTTAACTAACAAAGATTGATTCTCAGCCCAAAATAGAGTAGTTTAATTTTCAGTTAGAATCATTAATTTTCAAACTCAAAAATGAATTTTTAACAAAACAGTTGCATTTTTGAGCAAAGAAATGAATTTTCAAGTAACTATGAGTTTAATTTTCAATAAAAAAAGTTAATTTTAAACGAAAAAGATTAATTATCTACCAAAATAGCCTAGAATTTAAAACGTATAGGATAGAAACAATGATATACCGGGAGAGCGGTGAGCCAACAGGGAGCAAAAACAGTTCACGCAATCAGCACTAGCTGAGCATCATATCGAAACAGGAAACAGCATATTATTCGACAAACCAACATATAATAAACAACGTATCATGTTCAAACACTGGTGGTGATTGTATTAATTCAAGTCACCCTCTCGCCCTACCTTTCGGTCTCTTTCTCACCCTCCAGGTCCAGCCCTCTGCTGGCAGCACGAGCCCCTAAAACACGACTTCCGGGGACAAACGAAGCGTGCGAGCCTCGCGCATAATGAACCAAACCCGTTCGTTTCGTTGTCGTCGCCGACTCCTGGCAAGATTTCACTAAATTTAGACCTAGTATAATTCCAAGCAACCACCTTCCATCCACCTTCCACCTTCCACCTACCGACACCCCCTCGACCCACCGGATGCTCGGTGGCGGGCGGCGGGCGGCGCTTCTTGTCACTGCGATGCTCTTGCACCTCGTTGAGTTCTTGCAATTTTCAACCTCCTTTTGTTGCCCCCCCCCCCACTTTCTTTCTTTAGGGTTTTTTTCATTTTAGGGGTAGAATTTACATTTTTAGGGGATCTTTTCGTAAACAGGATATAGGAGTTTCAATCAGTTTCCACGTGGCAATCTGGCAATCTTCCGTTAGGGGCCGTACTTAAATTACGTAACGGATTATTTATATTTATATATATATATATATAATATTAATAATTGATTTTAAACAAAATACTTGAATTTTAAACAAAATAATAGAATTTTTAACATAATGGTTGAACTTTCCACTTAAAAATATAAATTCCCTACGAAAAGTGGCATAGTTTATATTAGAAACAATTATATACCGGGAGGGCGGTGAGCCACGTGTAAATGAACATGAGAGTAAATCAGGCTAAAAAATTGCACGCAATCAGCACTAGTTGAGCATCATATCGAAATAGGAAATAGCATACTATTTGACAAAACAACATATAATAAACAACATATGATGTTTAAACACTTGTTTCAAAAATGAAAATTTTGAATTTGATTGTATAATTTATATGATAAACTACCCGGGGGTGGTATTCAATCAAAAAACATGAAATTTATACCAAAAGAAGTTTTTTAACCCTTTCAGTCACGCAATTCAAATGTTTTTGGATTGCAATTGAAAATATACGTTTCAATATTATAAAGAATTTGATCAATTAAACTATATTTTTATATTCTTTCAATACTTAAGGTACTAAAAATGCAAAAAATTTCAGGAATTTTAATGAAATATAAAGAAATAATTTAGTAAAAAATTATTTTTTCACGAAACTAATGCATTTTTACCCAACAAAAGTGAAATTTTAAATCAAGAAAATTATTTTTTTTACCAAAAAAAGAGAATTTTCAACTAAAAAAGCTCAATCTTAAAAAAACGGAAAAGTTATATTTTCAGATAAAAAATTAATTTTTAATAAAAAAGACTTTTCCACTAAACTATTCAATACTTACGAAAAGACATAAGCCTTCAATCAAAATAATAAAAAAGTTACATTTTCATTTAAAAAAAGACCTTTTTAACCAAAGCGGATGAATTTATAAATCAAAAAGATTTTTAAAAAAATAGTTGAATTTTCTGTTAAAAAAGATTTCAGTTTACTTTTCACGATGAAAATATGAATTTTTAACCAAGAAATAAGTTTCCACGAAAATCAAAAAAGATGAATGTTTACCCGAATTTTTATTTAAAAAGAAAATAAATTTAAAAAAAAAAGTTGAATTTTCAGTCAGAAAAGATTCCAGTTGACTTTTGAAGATCAAGATATGAATTTTTCAAGAAAAATAAGTTTCTACTAACAAAATTGATTTTTTCATCCAAAAAGACGAATTTTTTCAACCAAAAGGGATCGATGACTTTCTAACGAAATAGTTGAATTTCCATCCAACAAAGATGAAATTTGTACTAAAACAGATGAATTTCTCACAAAAATTAAAAAAAAAATTAATAATTTTTGGAAAATTCAATTGTGGTAGAAAGTCGCCTTTTTGGGTTGAAAATTCAACGTTTTTTGTATAGAATTAACCTTTTATTTAAAATTCATATTTTGTTGCTGATAAGTCAACTGAACTCTTTTTTGGATGAAACATATTTTTTTCTGAAAATTTGTCTTTTTAATTTAAAAGTTCATCTGTTTTTAATAGAAATATTGTATCTTTCTTTGACAAAGATGCAACTGTTTTGTTGAAAATTCAACTATTTTCTAGAAAATTAAGTTTTTCTTTAAAATTTGTATTTTTCTGTAGAAAAGTCTATTGAAATCCTTTCGGATGAAAATTCAACTCTTTTTTTGAAAATTTTTCTTTTTGATTTAAAAATTCACCTGCTGTAATAGAATTTTCATTTTTCTTAGACAAAAATGTAACTGTTTGGTTGAAAATTTGATTATCTTGTTGAAAAGTCATACTTTTTGGTTGAAAATTCGAATATTTAGCAAAAAATTAACTTATAGTTTACAATTCTTATTTTGGTGTTATAAAGTGATGTGAATCTTATTTGGATGAAAATTTAACTATTTTTTTAAGTTTTTTTTAATTCGGTTGTTTTAAAAGAAATATTTCATCTTTCTTGAATAAAAATACAACTGTTCATTTGAAAATTCCACTCTTTTTTGAAAATTCATGGATGAAAATACAACTGTTTGGTTTAAAATTCAACAATTTTTTTGAAAAGTCATAATTTTTGGTTGTAAATTCTACTTTTTTGTTAAAAATATAACTATTTTGTAGAAAATTCACTTTTTGGTTGAATTTATTATTTTTTGGTGTTGAACATGAAACTGAAATCTTTTCTGGATGAAAATTCAACTATTTTTTGTAAAAAAAAATTTTTTAATTTAAAATGTATTTGTTCTAACAGAAATTTTATCTTTCTTGGATGAAAAGACAACTATTTGGTTAAAAATAAAACTATTTTTTTTTAAAGTCGTACTTTTGGTTTAAAATTCAACAATTTTGTTGAAAATTTAACTATTTTGTAGAAAATTCACTTTTTGGTTGAATTTATTATTTATTGGTGTTGAAAATGAAACTGAAATCTTTTCTGGATGAAAATTCAACTATTTTTTTGAAAAAAAAAATTTTTAATTTAAAATTTATCTGTTCTAACAGAAATTTCATCTTTCTTGGATAAAAATGAAACTATCTGGTTAAAAATAAAACTATTTTTTTTTTAAATCGTACTTTTGGTTGAAAATTTTACTGTTTTGTTAAAAATTTAACTATTCTGTAGAAAAATCACTTTTAGGTCGAATTTATTATTTTTTGTTGTTAAAAATAAAACTGGAATGTTTTCTGGATAAAAATTTAACTATTTTAAAAAAAAAAATTTAATTCAAAATTCATCTGTTTAAGAAAAATTTCATCTTTCTTGAATAAAAATGCAACTATTTGGTTAAAAATAAAACTATTTTTAAAAAAATCGTACTTTTGGTTGAAAATTCTATTGTTTTGATGAAAATTTAACTATTTTGTAGAAAATTCACTTTTTGGTTGAATTTATTATTTTTTGGTGTTGAAAATAAAACTGGAATCTTTTCTGGATGAAAATTGAACTATTAAAAAAAAAGTGTCCTTTTTTAATAATAATTCATCTGTTTCAAGAGAAATTTAATCTTTTTTGGATAAAAATTCAACTATTTGGTAGAAAATTCAACTATTTTTTTCAATTAAAATACAATTTTATGTTTAAAAATTATTATTTTTCACTTGAGTATTCAACTATTTTATTCAAAAGATTTGGTAGAATTACTTTGTTAAGAAATCATTTTTTTTAAAGAGATATATTTTTAGTTGAAAATTCATCTGTTTCAAGAGAAATTTCATCTTTCTTGGATAAAAAGGCAACTATTTGGTTAAAAATAAAACTATTTTCTTAAAAGTCATACTTTTGGTTCAAAATTCTAGTGTTCTGTTGAAAATTTAACTATTCCGTAGAAAATATATTTTTTGTTAAAAATTCATATTTTGATCTTGAAAAGTCAACTGGAATCTGTTCTGGATGAAAATTCAACTATTTTTTTTTAAATTGGTCTTCTTTTTAAATAAAAATTTATCTGCTTTAAGATAAATTTCATCTTTTCTGTATAAAAATCCAACTATTGGGTAAAAATTCGTCTTTTTGGATTAAAAAATTCAATTTTTTTTTGTAGAAACTTATTTCTTGGTTAAAAATTCATATTTTATTCGTGAAAAGTCAATTAAAATCCTTTTTAACAGAAAATTCAACTATTTTTTTTAATTCATCTTTTTGATTTATAAATTCATCCGCTTTGGTACAAATTTATTTTTTTTATGAAAATGCAACTGTTTGGTTGAAAATTATTCTCCTTTGCTCGAGTATTCAATTATTTCATTCGAAAGATTTGGATAAATCACTTTGTTAAGAAATCATTTTTTTTTTTAGAAAAAATTGTAAGAAAACATGAAAACATGAAGTAGTTCAATTTTCAACAAATAGATAAGTTTTCAAACAAGAAGGATTAAGTTTCTACTAAAAAGACAAATTTTAAACAAAATACATGAATTCCTAACTAAATGTTTGAAGTTATAACTAAAAAAGGCAAATTTTCTACTAAAAGAGAAAGAATTTTCAACAAAATTGTTGAATTTTCAACGAAAATGGAATAGTCAAAATTTTCTGTTGAAAAAATTAATTTTAAATAAAAAAAGCGAAAGTTTTAATAGAATAATTTAATTTTTAGTCATAGAGATGAATTTTCTACCAAAGTAATGAATCTTCAACCAAAAAACTTACTTTTTAAAAAAGGAGTATAACTTTGAACCAAAAAAAAATGAATTTTCAACAAAAAATACGACCTTTAAATGAAATACTTAATTTTTAAATTCAAAAATTAATTTTAAACAAGAACATTTTTTCATTAAAATAGTTAAATTCCTATAGAAATAAATGAATTTTCAACTTTAAAAAAATGTGTAGCAAAACAAACAATAGTTGAATTTTCAGTTTAAAAAATAATTTTGAACCAAAAAAAGGAGGTTTGAACAAAATAATTTTTCCAACCAAAAATAATTAATTTTCAAACAAAAAGATGAATTTTCAAATAAGAAGATTAATTTTCTACCAAAAGAGCGAATTTTCAACTCAAAAATTAATTTTCAACAAAAAAATAGCTTTAACAGTCTCAACTGAAAAGATCAATTTCCAAGAAAAGGAAAACTAATTTTTATGAATTAGTTAAATTTTCATCAAAAAATGATTTTTCAACCAAAAAGTTTAATTATTGAGCGACAAGATTAATTTTCGACCAAAAGAGACCAATTTTCCATAAAATACATGAGATTGAAAAATTTTCCTTTTCAAAACCAAAACCAGAAATAGGAGGTTTCGACAAAATACTTAAATTTTCAACCTAAACTGGTTCGTTTTCAACTGAAATATTAATTTTTAACAACAAAAAATATTTTCAACAAAGTAGTTAAATTTTTCACCAAAGAAATTAATTATTAACCAAAATAAATTAATTTTCAAAGAAGAAGTATAATTTTCTAAAAAAAAGTCAATTTTCAAACACATAGTTGAATTTTCAACTAAAAAAAATCAATTTTCAAGAAAAGAAAAACGAATTTTTGTACATTAATGTAACTAATGTAACTAATTATTTAAATTTTCAACGGAAAAATGATTTTTCAGTCAACAAATTAATTGTTAAGCATGAAGCTTAATTTTCCACCGAAAGAAACGAATTTTTAATAAAATACATGAATTTTCATCTAAAAAAAATCAATTTTTATCCAAAATTAGAATAAATAAAATGTCAGAAAAATGAATTTTCAACCAACAAAAAAAAATACATCAAAATATTTTTTTTTTCATAAAAAAAAGATTTTCTACCCAGAAATATGAGGATTAAATTTTCAGTTAGGACAATTAAATTTAAAAAAAAAATAATATTTCAATTTGCAGTTAGAAAATTAAATTGAAAAAAACGTGGTTTCTGCATAATTAATTTCCAAGCAAAAATGGAATGGTTATATCTTCAGTTTAAAAAATTAATTTTCAACTAAAAAGAAATGAATTTTCAACCAAAGGAATTAATTTTTAATCACAAGGATGAATTTTCAACCAAAAATGTGAAATTTTGACCAAATAGTGGATTTTTCAAACCAAAAGATGAATTTTCTATCAAAACAAAAATGGTTGAAAAAAAATTATTTAAAAATTGTCCAGGAATCTAATAATACTTTTATTATCTTGGAACTCGAATTTTTCTTAAAATTGTTTGAAAATCCTGCATAAGTCAAAAATTACCTTAAAATCATCCAGATTCATATTTGCAAATTTCGGAAATCTTAATAAATATTCTTTTTAAATTAATTTTTTGAAGAAAAAAAAATTTTTCTGGTAATTTTGATACAAATTTTTTAATGATTCAACACCTTTAAAAATGCTCAAAAAGCTTATAAATTTTATGTTCGACATCTTAAAAAATCGACATTGTGTTTTAAATGTTTTGAAACCTTTTCACGTTTTAAATTATTTTGGAATCTTTTCAAAACTTCTTTATATATTTTTGAATTTTCTTTATAATTCTAAATTTTTTTCATCTTTTTAAATTTTCTTTTAAAATTAATTTTTTATGATGAAAAAATAATTTTGAATTTTCCCAGAAAAGTTAAGAAATTTGTTTTATTTCCTCAAAACCTGTAAAACTCTTTGGAAAGCTTAAAAATATTATTTCGAAATCTTCAAAAATTTAAAGTTAGTTATTGACAATTATAATGAATTATTTATACAATTATTTTTGTTAATTTGAAAATTAAAAAAAAACCGGAGCTATCTAGTATTAATACAGAATAAGATAGTTATAAACAATAATAATTTATTGACACAATTATTTTTGCTGAGAAAAATTAAATATTAACTCACTGTAAGTGAAAAGTGGACAAAACGTTTAAAATTTCGGAAACAACCGCAATTTCTAGTATTATTCAAAGAGAGTATTATTAACAATATTAATTAATCGTTTAAAAAATTATGTTTTGTTAACATTAATTAACTCTTAACTTATTTTAATTGAAAATTGAATGAAAAGTGGAAAATTTTTGAGAAAACCGCGACTTTCTATCTTCATTCTAAGAGAAAATTGCTAAAAACAATAATAAATTGTTTGAAAAATTTATTTAAACATCTGATTATGAGTATGAAGTAGTATTTCATGTATTATAAACAAAGTTAATTTTAAAGAACGCAAGAAAATCATAATTAGCGCCGCAAACTCGCAGAATCCATTTTTTCACTTATGGGGTTTTTTTGGGACCCTATAAAACCGACTTATAGGGGCGCTATTCGAAAAGTAATATGTTATTCGTATTCTATGGCTGATTGGAAAGAGAAAAGTTGAGTTTCAACTCGATTCACCTAGTATTGACGATTCTGTATAAATTTTACAAAAATGTCTTTTTTCTTATGGGAAATAGTGGGCTGGGAGACCAACGAAAGTGGCCAAAAGTAAATTTCTTTTGGGGGGATTTATATGAAACTTGGTATAAGGGGGTTTTCGAGGTCGCTGATTTCGAATTTGATGTCAAAATTCATAAATTCAAAATGGCGGATTCAACATGGCGCCTAAAATTTCAAATTTTTTTTTCATTTGTATTTGTATTTTCACATATTTGTATCAAACTTTGAAATGAGTCCTCTTGCTTCTCATTATATATCTCCGTCCACGTCAAACTCTTCTTCGTCGGTTAATTCGAGTTCGTCCAAGTAAAAATTTAGACATTTCAGGCGCCATATTGGATCCGCCATTTTGAATTTATGAATTTTCATGTCAAATTCAAAATCAGTGACCTCAGAAACCTCCTTACATCAAGTTTCATATAAATAAGTAAAAATTTAGAAAATGTAGGCGCCATACTGGATCCACCATTTTGAATTTATTAATTTTGACGTCAAATTCGAAATCAGCGACCTGAAAAACCCGCTTATATCAAGTCTCATGTAAATCCAAACAAAAGTTTGACTTTTGACCACTTTCGGTGGTCTCTCAGCCCACTGTGCACGCTCAACTTCATTCACTAATAT
>CAKNXH010062083.1:30937-50915 GCA_932178445.1 Andricus quercusramuli
CATTAATAACTGTGAAGTTGACTTTTGGCCACTTTTGGTGGTCTCTCGCCCACTGTGCACCCTACTGTATACATTTCTGTAAAGGAAAAAAACTCGAGTGAAAGAACTTTCTGGTTGAAAATGTGAAATTTTTGAAGCTCATCGTGCCCGATTTTATTAAGATAAGTACTGCAGTGCTATATATCTGTTTTTGATGTATAAAAGGTTGTTAAAATGGGGAAGTATGCGACGATGTCGATAAAAGTGACAAACGCGAAGAACGTTCGACAACCCATCGAAAGCGCGTCGACGAGTTCCGGAACACTTATGGGACGCCATTTATTTTATGAGGCTTCTTATCGGCATGCTGCCGGCCCATAAACACAACACCCTGTGAGCGGATACATTACTTGGCCATTGCATTGCGTTACGCGTACACACTTTATCGAGCCTCTTGCAGGTGCGGGGTTGATTTGAAAAAAAAAAAAAAAAAAAAATGAAGAAAAGCTGCGTCAGGGCCTCCATATTGGATAACCCATTACAAATAAAAATCAGTGACGAGAAATAATTAGTTTTTTTTTTAAGGGAACGTACTTAAATGTCTTAAATTACGCAACAACTAAAGGTCGAGAAATTTTGTTACGATTTGTTACAGTAGGGGGGAGAGGGTCCTTTACTCATGTACGTAATTGTGGCAAATTCGCGAAAATTTCCTCCTGAAGGTTATCTTTTTAGTTATAAATTTTATTATTTGGTTGATAATGTAAAATTTTTCTTAAAAAGACATATTTTTTCAAATTCAACTGTTTTGTTAAAAATTCGTCTTTTTGGGTTAAAAATTCCATTCTTTATGTATAATATTAAACGTTCGTTCAAAATTCATATTTTGTTGCTGATAAGTCGACTGAAATCTTTTTTGGACGAAATATATATTTTTTCTGGAAATTAGTCTTTTTGATTTGAAAGTTCATCTTTTTTAGAAGAAATATTGCATCTTTCTTGGACAAAAATGCAACTGTTTTGTTGGAAATTCAACTATTTTCTAGAAAATTCACTTTTTGATTAAAATTTGTATTTTTCTATAGAAAAGTCTATTGAAATCCTTTTGGATGAAAATTCAACTCTTTTTTTTCGATTTTTCTTTTTGATTCAAAAAATCATATGCTTTAGTAGAATTTTTATTTTTCTTGAACAATGAAACTATGTTTGGTTCAAAATTTAACAATCTTTTTGAAAAGTCATACTTTTTAGTTAAAAAATCAACTATTTAGCAGAAAATTAACTTATAATTTACAATTATTATTTTCGTGTTGGAAATTGAACTGGAATCTTCTTTCGATGAAAATTTAACTATTTTTTTGTTTGAAGTTCTTTTTCTTTATTCTATTTGTTTTAAAAGAAATATTTCATCTTTCTGGAATGAAAATGCAACTGTTTGGGTTGAAATTCAACAATTTTGTTGAAAAGTCATACTTTCGATTGAAAATTCTACTGTTTTGTTGAAAATTTAACTACTTCGTAGAAAATTTACTTTTTCTTTAAAATTCATATTTTGGTATTAAAAAATGAACTGAAAGCTTTCCTGAATGAAATTTTGACTTTAAAAAAATTTTCCTTCTTTTCAATAAAACTTCATCTGTTTTAGTACAAATTTAACCTTTCTTGTATAAAAATTTAACTATTTGGTAGAGAATTCAACTCTTTGCGTATAATATTAAACTTTTGTTTAAAATTCATATTCTGTTTTTGATAAGTCAACTAAAATCTTCTTTGGATAAAATATATTTTTTCTGAAAATTTGTCTTTTTAATTTGAAAGTTCCTGTTTTTTATTAGAATATTTCATCCTTTTTGGAAGCAAATGAAACTGATTTGTTGAAAATTCAACTATTTCCTAGAAAATTTACTTTTTGTTTAAAATTTTTTATTTTTCTGTAGAAAAGTCTACTGAAATCCTTTTTTGATGAAAATTCGAATCTTTTTTTCGAAATTTGCCTTTTTGATTCGAAAAATCACCTGTTTTCGTAGAACTTTTATTTTATTTTCAAAAATGCAAATGCTTGATAGAACATTTAACAATCTTGTTGAAAAATCATACTTTTTGGTCAAAAATTCGACTATTTAGCAGAAAATTAACTTAGAGTTTACAATTCTTATTATGGTGTTTGAATGTGAACTGAAATCTTTTTTTGATGAAAATTCAACTATTTTTTTAAAAGTGTTTTTTTCATTCATCCTGTTTTAAAGAGAATATTTAATCTTCCTTGAATACAAATGCAACTTTTCGGTTGAAAATTCAACTCTTTTTTTGAAATTTTTTTTTTTTTTATTTCAAAATTCACCTGCTTTAGCAGAAATTATATCTTTTTTGGGTAAAAATGCAACTGTTTGGTTTAAAATTCAACAATTTTGTTGAAAAGTCATACTTTTTGGTTGAAAATTCTGCTGTTTTGTTGAAAATTTAACTATTTTGTAGAAAATTTACTTTTCAGTTTTTTGGATAAAAATTCAACTATTTTTTTGATAATTTGTGTTTCTTTTAAATTAAAAATTCATATGTTTTCAGAGAAATGTCATCTTTCTTTGATAAAAATGCAACTATTAGGTTAAAAATGCAACTATTTTTTAAGTCATACTTTTGGTTGAAAATTCTACTGTTTTGTTGAAAATTTAACTATTTCGTAGAAAATATACTTATTGTTGAAAATTCATATTTTGGTATAAAAAAATGTACTGAAAGCTTTTCTGGGTGAAAGTTCAACTTAAAAAAAATGTGTCGTTTTTTTAATTAAAAATTCATCTGGTTTTAGTACCAATTTCATCTTACTTGGATAAAAATGCAATTGTTTGGTTGAAAATGAAACTATTTTGTTAAAAAGTCATACTTTTTGGTTGAAAAAATTCGCCTTTTTGGACGAAAAATTCAATTTTGTTAGTAGAAACTCATTTTTGTTAAAAAAGACATATTTCATTCTTGATAAGTCAACTAGAATCTTTTCTGAATGTAAATTCAACTATTAAAAAAAATTTCAATTGAAAATTCATCTGTTTTAAGAGAAATTTCATCTTTTCCGGATAAAAATGCAATTGTTTGGTTGAAAATAAAACCATTTTTTTTAAAAGTCGTACTTTTGGTTGAAAATTGTACTGTTTTGTTGAAAATTTAAGTATGTCGTAGAAAATATAATTTGTGTTAAAAATTCATATTTTGGTGTGATAAAAATTAGCCGAAAGCTTTTCTGGATGAAGTTTCAACTTTTAAAAAAAAGTGTCCTTTTTTAATAAAAATTTATCTGTTTTGGTACAAATTTCATCTTTCTTGGATAAAAATTCAACAATTTGGTACAGAATTGAACTATTTTGTTAAAAATTCGTCCCTTTCGGTTGAAAAAATTCGTCTTTTTGGAAGAAAAATTCAATTTTGTTCGTAGCAACTTATTTTTTGTTTAAAAATTCATATTTTGATCTCGAAAAGTCAAGTGGAATCTTTTCTGGGTGAAAATTCAACTATTTTTTCGATTTTTGTTTTCTTTTAAAATAAAAATTCATCTGTTTTAAGAGAAATTTCATCCTTTTTGGATGAAAATGCAACTATTGTGTAGAGAATTCAACAATTTTATTACAAAGTCATCCTTTTTGGGTAAAAATTCGTCTTGTTGGATTGAAAATCCAATTTTTTTCGTAGAAACTGATTTCTTGGTAAAATTTTCTTTTTTTTAATAATAATGCAACTTTTTGATTGAAAATTATTCTTCTTTGGTTGCGGCTATTCAACTATTTTAGTTGAAAGATTTGGTTGAATCACTCTGTTAAGAAATCATTTTTTTTAAAGTTATATTTACAGTTGAAAATTTATCTCTTTGGTTGAAAATTCAACTATTTTGTTGAAAATTAATCTTTTTAAATTGAAAATTCAACTATTTGGCTAAAAGTTAATCTACATTGTTGAAAATTTATATTTTTTTATTGAAATCTCATGTATTTGGTTAAAAATATAACTACTTAGTGAAAAAGTCTTTTTCATCATACCTCAATCGAAAATTCGACTTTCGATGCCTGTGGAGCGGGTTGAAAATCGAATTTTCTACCCGAGGGAAAAAAGTGACAGATCAATAATATATTATTCGTATTCTATCGCTGATTGTAAAGAAAATTGGTTGACTATTTGTTTCAAGAATATATTGAAAATAATAATAATATTACAATAATACAATAATAATAATAATAAATATTGTATAAAAAAATATTGTACTAAGTATAATATTAATGGTTCATAGTGCATTTTTTAAATTTAAAAATCGATTGAAGCCAAGACATTTATAAAGACATTTATAAATAAAAATAAATAAATGAATATAATAATAATAACTAAACAAAAATAAAGAAAGCGAAAGAAATAAAAAAAGAGGAGTAAGGGGATTTGGTTGGTTGCCTTCACATTCTTCTTCCCACTGTTTCATTTTTGTCCGAAGAAAATTTTTTTTTTCTAAGTTTTTTTTTTTAATTACCATAGGAGCATTTTATGGTGGTTGTCTAAATTTGGACGTTGTCTTCATTTTTAGAAATTCTATACATTAACTTGAGTATTGGACATTAAACAGGATTTTGAATTTGATTTTAATCTAATTTAAAATTCTGAAATTTTTTTTCTTCAAATTTTAGTTTCTTATAGAAACTTGTATATTAGATATGTTACCAAAATTGACAATAAAGTGCATTTCTACAATGAATTACCAGTATATACAACATAATTTTAAGCGATTTTTCCCAATATTTAATCTTTTAAGAAATCTTGTATTTTTTTCTAAAGATTTGTACTTAAAAGTTATAATTTGTATTAAAAGTATTTTTATGACGTCAAAGACCCAAATTGAAAAATGTCAAATTCTGTAGTTTTCTGTAATACCTTGTAATTTTTTACAACAAAGTAAAAAAATATTGATAAACAGTTTCACAAATTGTTGAATTTTAACTTGTACTTCATTCTTAATTTTTCAACTTCTCTACAAGAAAATACACGGAATAATTAACGATTTATATTTACCTGTACTTTTTTGATTAATTTTTTACGTTTTTCATGAAAAAAGACATGTTTAAAAACAAATTACAGTTCTAGAAATGTTGCACTTGTAAAAATTTTTTCCACCAGGGCCCCAAATGAAAAACACTCCTCCCACCCTTACAAGTACTTGAATCCAAGAACATTTTTTCATTGAAACATGTGTCTCGAAATAGAAATACCTACCCCACATATTTGCAGGTGTATCGTACTACCTCATGTCGCATTTGCGAGCACATTTTCGGGGACGTGTGCGTGCATGTGTGTTATCAGGATACGCAGGCGAAGCCAGCATACAAGTCGAGGGGGTTGGTCGGACCCCACGTGGGTGGTGGTGAGGTAGTCATGACGACCGCAGCGACCAATCATCCGGAAGTAACGCAGCGCGAGATAACTCTGCATCCAATCAGGTTTAAAGGGGGGAGGGGGAGGTGGATGTGAGGGTTGGGTGGCTATGCCACGCACCCTACAGCTGCCCTCGCGAGACGCTATTCACCCCCGCAGAGAAATTTTACTGAACGAGGGTAGATACAAGACGACATAAGGCACGTTCCTTAATATCCCTTCTGATTTCTCTTTTCCCTCAATTTTTTTCCCCGGAATTTATAACTCTGATGATTTTATGACTAAATGGTCCGTTTGACTTCTCTCTACTTTTATTTCATTTTATATTGATGTTGATTCTACTTTTATTGAAAAAGGAGATGGTATTTGGAAATGGAATTTTAATATAAAAGATATAACCCTATAGGGTGTCATTGTCAGGTTATTCAGGGTGGTCCATTTCCCAGCGGCTGTCATCTGCCACGAAAGAAGATGGCGTTGGGTGTAAGTTACCCTGACCTTTCTCCGGGACATCCTATACTCTCGATGAGTGAATTTTTTGGTTGGAAGATGTCCAATGACCGTCTAGGAATCACGAGTAAAGGCCAGATCTTTCGAATTTGTGAGACCTTATGGGATCCTGTCTAGTGTTACCAGTTAGGGATTCTTGGGTGGTTTTCGTGTTAGTAGGTGAATCTTCTTTCGGCCTTTGATGCGACCCATGATCTCTGATTACTGTCTCAGAAACAAGATGACAGGAAAGATCGATTGCCTTCGTATCCTCATTATGAGCGAGATAATTTTAGTCGCTAGTAGGTTTGTTCCTCTGTCAACGATTTTCGAGAAATAAATAAGAACCACAAAACAATGTTTGTTCCATGGATCTAATTGATTTCTCAAAGCAAAATGAGATTAATCAATCACTAGCGATTTCATGGAAACGACAGAAGCATGCCATAGTCCATTCGCACGATCATTCAGGAAAATAAGAATCTGTGTCACATTTGTGAGCAAATTGATAGATCATTGCCGCTGACTCGCAAGAGTGGAAACAACATTCTCCCGAAATACATTAATTTGATGTATTTCATACTTAACCTTAGTTTAATTTGCATAACAAATCCGTTTAGAATGTGTCAAAATCAAAACAAAAATCAAAACAAAATCTTGCTAAGAATATTAAAATAACAAAAAATGTCATTAAAAATAACAAGGATATTTTGATTACTCGTTCCGACAAAGGCAATACTACTGTCATTCTCAAAAAATCCTCTTATTATTCTAAAATGAATGAAATGCTCAGTACATATCAAAAAATCGTTTCTAATCCTCTCAAAACACTTCAAACTTCTACTTTGAATTTATTAGATGAATGGAATTCTAAAGGATATTTGGGCAAAAATTTCAAAATAAATTCATGGTCAACTTCCAATACCAATTTAGCAAGATACCAAAGGTCCACAAAATTAGTTTTCCTTCAAGACCTGTGTTATAATTATATCAACACTCCAACTTATTACTTGGCTAAAAATATGAGTAAAATCTGATCTGATTCCATTCCGAAATAAAATTCCTTTGTAAGTTCTACTACTTTCCGAGAAAATATTATTAAAAACAAAATTCTGGATAACCATATTTGTATATGTCTTTAGATATAATCTCACTTTTTACCCATATTCCTTTAGAATTGGTTCTTTCCGGTATCGATAAGAGATGGTATCACATTAAAAACTTTACTAATATTTCTCAAAATGATTTCAAATATGGTATTTCTTTTCTTATGAATTCCACTAGTTTGCAATTCATTCGTTTTATACGTTGATGATACTTTTCTTATTGTTCCAAAAGACCAAATTGAAAATGTTTCATGTTTTAATAGCTATCGCGAAAGGTTAAAATTCACATTGGAAGTTAAAATCTGACAACTATATCAGTTTTTTAAACTTAAAAATTATTAGAAAAAACTCACATTTCGCGAACTGGTTTAGAAAAGTGCACATTCTGGTAGACTTTAAAATTTTTTGTCGAATAATCCCATAAACCAAAAGATTGGTATTGTAAAGATATAGTTGATTCAGCTGTTCTTCTCTCTGATGAATCTTTTCACCATGAAAATTTAGCTTTAGTTAAAAAAATATTAAATTACAATAGACATCCTAAACTTTCTTCATCCAGATATTTATCCAATCCGTATACTTTTTTCTAACTTTTATATTAATACTGTTTTTTGAATTGTTTCAAAATTTGACCACTTTATCAAATTGGGGAAAGATCCATTGGAAAAATTAGAACAGTGTAATTTTGTTCATAAATTGGATTGTTCTCGTGGTATGTCCTATATTGGACAAACTAAAAGATCGTTATACTAGAAGAAATTAGCATTTCAGGAATATTAATCACTGTACAAGAAACCATAAATAAATTGCTAGACACATTCACACCGTCCATAATGGGAACTCAAATTATATCAAATGGGATGACATTAAAATATTACATAAAGAGCCAAATTATTATAAAAGAACCTTTGTTT
The DNA here is from genome assembly GCA_932178445.1 of Andricus quercusramuli. NCBI lineage: Eukaryota > Metazoa > Arthropoda > Insecta > Hymenoptera > Cynipidae > Andricus > Andricus quercusramuli. The sequence continues at coordinate 38,829 of CAKNXH010062083.1, forward strand.
AGTATATCAGCGCACAGTAAATTTAGTGTATGCATATAATAAATTTAGTATGCGCGTACATGAAATTTAGTATACGCGTATACTAAATTTAGTATACATGTATAATGTATACGAAATGCAGTATATACGCATATACTAAATTTAGTATGCGCGTTACGTTTCGCGTGGGTTCCATCTTCATCGCCTGTAAACATTAAGCTACGCGTTGATAAATTGACTTTCAAAGAGAAGACTTCGCAGAATGAAAGAAACTTACTGTACACTTAATAAATCTAGTATGCATATAACTTCATAAAAGAAATTTAATATACGTATATGTATATGCTAAAATTGCAAAGTGTTATGAATTTAGTGAACGTATAGGAAATTTAATTTGCCCGTGTATACTAAAATTCCAAACATTTCTAACAGTGTAGATTTACACACAGATTTCTGATGTGGTCACTATGACTGGTGACAAAACGTCAAATCTTATTAAATCATATTTGGTCTAGAAGTGTTGTTAATTTCTTCAATAAAACAAAAATCGTTACAATATCCAGCTGACTTATTCGATCATTTCATAAAAGGTCTCTATTTTTCAGAGAACATTAGCCACGGTGAGTTCAGATTCATCGATCAAATGATATATCAATTTTAGTAGAGTATGACCAATCGCTAACTAGAAGAGCCTCACGAATTCAGTTAAGCTTCACACCAATTCTGGTCCAGAGTACGTACAGTCATTGACACTAATATATATAAAAATCATAATAAAAACGAATCATCTAGATTTTTTCCCGAAGTATTTCGCAACATATGAATCAGTCCTTTGATCTTAATTTTTCTATAGATATTTTTCGAGCTTCTCGACTATATCCAGTATGGAAACTGGGAATAATTTGGGATTTTTAGAGTACTAATGTGTCCAACTATACATAGACCACTCGAAGCGAAAATCAGCAGCGGTCCGCGACGAATGGTGGACAAAAGTTGACGTCTCCATCTCGCGGACCGGAATCAGTGGAAAGAGAGAGGCGACTGAAAGGGAAAGAGAAAAATAAAAGCCCCGCATACCGGGTTGACAGTCACGCCCACCGGTCCTTTGTAGAGACGACTCTCCTGTATGAGCATGAGATTTATAGTCCGGATAACTCGTACCGTCATTTTGCACGCTCAATTCGTGGCATTTACGAAGGCGTCTAACACGAGCAGTTGCCCGACAGGGAAATCCCGTCCCTTATTATTGCTATCATCGAGTATTATTAGCATAAAACAACAGTAGCAGCGCGACTATATTGCAGGAGATATGCATCATTAATCAGACAACCACTTTTGAGAGGCGCCAAACGACCAGCCCTCAACTGATTGCATGATAGGAAGGCTTAGGAAATGTCCTTTAAACAGTGGAAGACATGGTTCTGGTTTTAAAAATCTATAGGGTATTTGGAACGAGTCAGGGTCATTGCTTCATTTTATCTTTTGAGAAAATTTAATGTAAGAATGAGTACATGATTTGTAGCAATAGCTTCAAAAAGTATCTTTAAAAGTACTCAGTAGAACTTACCCAAACTTTTTTATTTCAGGCTACGAATACATCTCCTTTAGGGTTCAGGAAAGGAAATTTTTCTTCAAACACTAGAAGGCATACATGTTTGCTTTGGGTTTAAGGATCTATATAAGGGGTTTAGAAGAACTTAGTATCATCAATTCATTTAACTTTTACGAAAAATTTATCTGGATGTGCTAGAAAATAAAGTCTAGATTGTTTTTGAAATTAAAACCTTGTTTGTAATTTGAGAATGAATAGTAGGTGATTTGTAGAAACATCTTTTTAGACAATCTTTACAAATTTTGCTTGATATAAAACTTTGTCAAAACTGTTTGATTTCGTGCTATGAATACATATATTTCAGTCAAGGAAATGTTATGCAAATAACGAAAGATATGTTTTTGGAGACCTTGTTTGTAGTGTAAGAATGAGTAGATGATTTGTAGCGGAATTTTCACAAACTATTTTCAAATAATTCTTCTCAATAGAACTTTCCCAAGCCTTCTTCATTTCATGTTATGAATCTACATTTCTTTCAGAAGAGCTATAAGCTAAGGAAATATTTCTTCATTTAACTTTTTCGAAAAATGTATCTAGATAAGGTAGAAAGCGAAAAGGCAGTCCAATAATGTCCTTGGAAATACTAGAAACTTGTTTCCTAGTTAAGGAAAAACTAGGTGAATTTTAACATCTTTAGAAACTTCTTTTGAAAATTTGACTCAATAGAACTTTTCCAAAAGTTTTCGATTTCATTCCAATGGAAGCATCACTTTTAGGAAAGGAAACTTTTAGGAAACCAATGGGAAACATGTTTCTTTTGGTTTTAAGAACCTATATGGTCTTTAGAAGACTTAGGATCATTTAGGTTAACTTAGGATTCATTTAACCTTTTCGGGAAATGTATCATGTAGTAGAAAGAAAAAGGCAGTATAAAGTGTTTTCAGAAATATTAGGATCTTGTTTCAGAAATTATTAGACGATTGTTTTGCAACATCTTTACAAACTCTCTTCAAAAATGTAACTCAGTAGAAATTTTCCTAATATTTTTGATTTTATTCTATGAAAGCATCTCTTTTGAAAGAGGAAATGTTCTGCAAACAATCAAATACATGTTTATTTTTTTTTTTTAGGAATCTATAGAGTTTTTGAAAGAATTTAGTATCATCGATTAATTCAACCTTTACAGAAAATTTATCTGGATTTACTATAAAATGAGAAGCATGTCTCGATTGTTTTCCGAAATAAAACCTTGTTTGTAATTTCAGAATAAATAGGAGATTTGTAGAAACATCGTTTCAAGCAATCTACACAAATTTTACTCGTTAAAACTTTTTGAAAACTGTTTGATTTCATGCTATGAATACATCTCTTTTAGTAAAGGAAATGTTCTGCAAATAACGGAAGATATGTTTCTTTTGAAGATGTTTCTATAGACCTTGTTTATAGTGCAAAAATGATTAGATGATTTGTTGCGACATTTTTACAAACTATTCTGAAATGATTTTTCCCAACAGAACTTTTCCAAAACTTGTTTATTTCATGCTATGAATCTATACATTTCTTTGACAAGAGTTAAGGAAATATTCTTTAGAAAATAGGAAAATGTTTTGTTTGTTTCAAGAATCTATATCTATAGGGTCTCTGGAAGACCTTAGGTTCATTTTTTCATTCAACTTTTACGAAAAATTGATCTAGCTAAGGTAGAAAGTGAAAAGGCAGTCTACAATGTCCTTGAAAATATTAGAAACTTGTTTTTAGTTGATGAATGATGAGGTGAATTTTAACAACATCTTCAGAAACTTCCTTTAAAAGTTTGATCAATGGAACTTTTCCAAAACTTTTTGATTTTATTCTATGACCTATAGGGTCTTTGGAAGAACTTGAGATCATTGCTTCATTTAACCTTTTCAGAAAATGTATCTGAATGTGGTAGAAAGTAAAAAGGCGCTATAGAGTGTTTTTAGAGATATCAGATCATCACATGTTTATTTTGGTTTTAAGAATCTATAGAATTTTTGAATGAACTTGAGATCATTGTTTCATTAATGATTAAACCTTTCGAAAAATTTATCTGGATATGATAGAAAGTAAAAAGGAAGTCTAGATTGTTTTCGGAAATAGAACTTTGTTATTAGTTTAAGAATGGCTAGCAACACTTGTTGAGACAGAAAATCAGAAGCAATTCATTAATCAATATCTTCACAAAATCTCTTTGAAAATTCGACTCAATAGAACTTGTCCAAACAATTTTGATACTATTCTATGAATGCATATCTTTTAGCAGAGAAAATGTTTTTCAAACAATCGAATACATCTTTATTTTGGTTTTAAGAATCTATAGAGTTTTTGGCAGAACTTGAGATCATTGTTTCATTAAACCTTTCGGAAAATTTATCTGGTTGTGATAGAAACTTAGAAGAAAGTCCAAATTATTTTTGAAAATAGAACCTTGTTTATAGTCCAAGACGGACTAGCAATATTTGTTGAGGCAGAAAGTCAGAAGCTATCCACAAATCAATATCTTCACAAAATCTCTCTAAAAATTGGACCCAATAGATCTTTTTCAAAACTCCAAGTACTTCATTCACCACAAATCTCGACCATTACGAAAGTCGAAAGAGTCCCAGCTTCCTTGAGTCTTGGTTCTTTCATCACACGTTTTCCAAGCAATAAAGGTGACGCGGTTACGACCAAGAGGCGGGGATCGATCATGGCTTACAATAAAGACTTTTAGCTACTGTTGTGGGATCCGTGTCGAGGACTCGAACGACGCAAAAGGGTCCAACAAAGGTAGGAGGACGCGAAACCAAAGGACAAGAGTGAGACAGGTAGAGCGAGAGAAACATCGGGTCGCGTGGGATTGTGGGGGATTAGTATCGAGTACTGAAGCGAAGGGTAAAATCCTCCCTTATTAAGGACACGTTTGACCGAGTCTCGTCCTCTCTTTGCTTTGAAAGACCCCTTGCGCTACACGGGCTTAAAACCACCTAATAATAAACATATCCTTCTGTAACAAAGCTTTGCACACATATGCAACTTTTTACACCTCCCGAGTTAAAGTGGAGATGCGTTGAGTGGAAGTCTCCTTTATGATTCGGATTCAATGAAATACACTCGAAATCGTGTTACGAATTCGGTTCGTAAAGTGAAAGGATTAAGAGATAGGGGAATCGCAGATGTGGGACATCAAAGTGACAATATGGAACTGGATCACCTGTTGGTTAGGTTTAATTAAAAAAACGATTGAAGCCAAGAATCGTACAAGTTCCGAGGAAAATGGAATAAAAAAAGCTGCTAAACGAAAAATCCAGATGATTTGAGCGAAAGTGGATGTTCGAACCCCAAGGACCTTTTCATCCTCTCCATTAGAAGCTGAGGGTCCGCAACCCACGGCATCTGGTCCGGTGCGAGAAATGCATTGTGAACACGACATAGTTCGCATTTTGTCCGAATATGATTAGTGTGCGCACACTTGACCTGTTCTGACCTACGTTCCACGGAAAGACCATTATATTGATACCGAACACGATGCTTACAAGACAGCCCATTATTCCCCACCCAGGGGTGCATCAGGAATTCCCCCAATTTGATTAACAACTGCAAAAGTCTCGGAATCAGTCGTATGCAAAATATTGATGAACATACTTTCTGGATTGTGATGATTTATATCAGAAGATGTAGGATGTTAGTCACTGGTGAAAATGGTTCATAGTGCATCTGTTTAAATATCTTTATGGGATCGATTGATCAGACACAGTTTTCCAGTAAATGTCGCATTTTCTCGATAATTTATCACCACTTCATTCTGTCTATCTCAAAATCGCGTCAGCATTTGGAGGGCAGTATATTAGGCGAAATAGAGGATATCCTCTCACGGACCATTACTGTTACCTTTGACCATCGCATGACCAGAGAGTGGTTAATGCTGCGTCATCAGAGCATGAATTTCTCTCTATCTGCCGGTATAATTTACAAGCCAACCCCTTCCCTTCTCATTTCTCACCCGCTGTTCAGATTGCTCTTCCTCGTCAACACCAATGCTGAGGTTTTCGTTTTACATCTGCAAATCATCTTCTATAGTGTATATTAGCCTAACCGCCTTATCATTTTTTGAAATCCTCCACAGTCTCATCATCACCAATGCTAAAATGTTTGTTTTAGGTTTTACAAATCCTCATTCAATCAAACTATCAAACCCTTATTATCTTTTCGTATTTGAATTCTCAACATATAGTAATGTAGATTCTGAAGAAGAGACAAATTGAAGAGAATATAAAAATAAACGAATGTTAATAAAAATAGATTCTAAGGTTCGTGTGGAGGATATAAAGGGCAGCCTGTTGCACACTGGCAGCGCGTGATGTCATCGCTATCACCGCCTGCTCCGCGTGGCATGAGGTGTCAGGGGGTGGTTTATCCGCCGTGGGGGTAGAAAGGCCATCCCATTGGAGGACGTGCTTCACAAAGGCGTGGCTTCTCTATCCCCACCCAATAATAAACAAGCGACGGCGAGGTTAATTTGTTTGCCTTCTCTACTTCTCCTCCTCTTCCTTCTTCCTCCTCTCTTTTCATCCTATCCTTTCTGACCCTCTATCTCGCCCCTTCCAACTCATCTGGTTTCCTCTCACCTGCCAGTTACGCCACCGATTGAACTCACCGAGATATTCGAAAAACGTACGATTAATTTGAAAAACTGGTGTAAGTATTTTTTATTCTAAGAACTTGAGATCATTGTTTCATTTAAATGTTGCGGACAATTTATTTGGATTTGTTATAGCGTGAAATGCAGTCTGAAGTATTTTTGGATATAGAACGTTAATTGTAGTTTAAGAATGACTTCATTTGTAGCAAAATCTTTACAAAATTTCTTTCAAAATTTGACTCAGTAGACATTTCTCTAAACTTTTTCATTTAATTCTAATGCCTTCCTATATAAGGAGTACAAGGCTTTAATGAATATATTCATCTATTTTGACAATACAAAATAGTTTTAGCCATTACGAATATATGTTTGGTTTAACAGATAAAGCATTATTGACCCAGTGAAGTGAGTTCCAAATTTTCATAATCCTAAATTTCATCATATATATTTGATATTATTCTGTTTGAATATAATTGTCCGGAATCTTAAAAATTGTCATCACAGTTTTTAAAAATGTTTCTTTTTCTCAGACTTGAGCTGTACTCGAAGAAAGAATTCTTGAACTACGAAAGAAGTTATGTGTTATAGAATATTCAAACAGTCTTTTTTACATCAAACTTTTAACACTAATTTCACTTAGAATTTTTAATGATAGAGGCTATTTTACTAATGGTGTATCATCCAATTTACGATTATAGAGAATATTGAGAATTGATGTGAACAATCTAGATTATGGGACTCAAATTCTCATTATTATTATCGTTTTAATGAAATTAGGTTTCGTTACTGTAGAGATTTTACTAGGTTGGTGTAGTTACTGTAGTTGAATCAACGGTATGGCCATTATTTTGTTAGTAATGAATCCTTATAATTTTAAATGTATTTAGTATAACTGAAGTTAAATGTTGATTTTGAAGTACAAACTCATTCAGTGTATGAATACATCTCTTTCAGTAGAGGAACACTGTAAGAAATAGTCGTAGATTTCTCATACAAAAATATGGAATTTTTTCCATACTTTTGAATATCCCATACCAGTATAGAAATTTTCCGGTGGTTGTTGGAAGATTTTCCATACTTTATGGTAAAACGTCCATACAAGTATGGGAAGTATGATACTGAGGTATGGGAAAATTTCCATCCTTGTATGGGTTAATTACTTCCAATACATGCATGGGAAGTTTACCACAAATTTTTCTTACAGTGAAGTGTTCTGCAAACAATAGAAGACATGTTTTTTTTTTGTTCTAGAAATCTATATGCGGTATTTGGAAGAATATAACTTGGAATCATTGCTTCAATTAACCTTTACGGGAAATTTATCTGAATGTACATTGTACACGTGTTATAATGTGAAATGCTGTCCAAAGTGTTTTTGGAAATAGAACTTTGTTTGTAGTTTTGGAAATCATCAGATGATTCCTAAAAAATTCTTTGTTCAGCAAACAACATAAGACATCTTTGCATGTTTTGATTTCAGGATTCTATAGGGTTTTCAAAAGAATTGAGAATCTTTATTTCATGGAACCTTTTGAAAAATGTATCTGTATGTGATCAAAAGTGGAAATATTGACAATTAAAACTTATAATAAATAGCGTTGAGTATGTTGCGAACAATCTTCCACTGCTTAATATAGTTTTATTCGTGATCTATTACATTAATTTGATTATCGTGGTACTAATAATGAATTCAGTTGAAATTATATAATTAAAAAAAATAATAAATTATCCATAAACTATGAAATTTGGAAAAAAAATTCTAAAAAAATTACGTTTAAAATTTTTAGGAGTGTTTTATTTCTATTTTTAAAGATTTTGCTAAAAATCTCCTAGTCACTTGTACACTACAAACGAGTTTCTATTTCCAAAAACACTTTGAACTCTGCACTTTCTACCACAAGATGAATTTTCCAAAATCGTAAAACGAAATAAAGTTCCTAAGTTCTTCTAAAAACTCTATAAATTCTTAAAATCAAAATAAACATGTCTTCTATTGTTTGCAGAACATTTCCTCTATTAGAAAAGATGTATTCATATAATTTAGTCAAAACTTGTTTGGAAAAATTCTATTGACTTAAATTTTCAAAGATAGTTTATAAAGATGTTGCAAAAAAAGATCTCAAGTTCTCTCAAGTAAGGTTCTAATATTAAAAAATTTGTTCGGACTGCCTTTTCACGTTCCATCACATCCAGATAAATTTTCCGAAAAAGTTAAATGAAGCAATGATCCTAAGCTCTTCCAAAGACCATACAACTTGTTAAAACCAAAAGAAACATGTTTTCTATTGTTAGCAGAACATCAGCTCTACTGAAATACAAAAAAAAAATGTTTCCTTAGGTATAAGGGCAAGTGCAATTGACCATTGTCTCAAAACCATCAAGTGGTTATAGCAAGTTACTCGAGTTACTTTAAGGCTCCAAGTATTTGAGTATATACTTATACACGTGTCGAAAATGAATACAAGTATTGGATTGCACTCGCTACTTATTTGCCCAAGTATTATGCATTATTATTATATGTAGAGTATGGCTTAAGACGTTGTTATATACATTTGTGTATATATGTATACATTTGTGTATATATGTATGCATTTATGTATATATGTATGTATTTATGTATATATGTATGTATTTATGTATATATGTATATACTTTTTATGGGGATGTGAGATGAAGGAAGGGAGGTCACAACGTGAAGCCGGCTTTAGGGGAACCACACGGTGGAAGTAACGCGTTTCGATTTTGCGTTAGCCCAGCTACGCGTGAATCCAGCCAAGGTCAAGTCGCTCCGGTTCCGAAGCATCCCTCGCCACTTTGAAATCTACATATCTCTGCCTATTATGCCCGACATCCTCAGAAAATCCAAAAATCCCCAACATATTTCCAAAAAAGAAGGTAATAGCAGTCACATTTTTGAGGAGAGTTTGTAAAGATTTTGCTAAAATTCACCCAATCATTCCTATAAGCTAAAAACCAGATGCTATACCATTCTCAAGAATACTTTACACTGCCTTTTCAATTTCCAGCACATCCAGGTCGAATTTCTGAAAAGGTTAAATAAAGCAATGATTACAATTTCTTCCAAAGAACCCTATAGATTCTTAAAACTAAAAGAAACATGTTTTCTACTGTCTGCAGAACATTTCCTCTATTCCATCTATTCACTCAAATTTTCAAGAAGGGTTTGTAAAGATTTTCTCTAAAAATTATCCAATCATTCTTGAACTACAAACAATGTTCTATCACAAAACATTTTGGACTGCCTTTTCTGCATTGTTTGCAGGACATTCTCCTATTCATAAAATAAAATCAAAATTTGTTGAAAAAGTTCTATTGCTCAAATCTTTAAAGAGGGTTTGTAAAGATTTTTGCTACAAATTACCTTATCATTATTCAACTACAAGCACGGTTCTATTTCCAAAAACAATTTGGACTGCCTTTTCACTTTCTACCTGGTCCAGATAAATTTTCCGAAAGGGTTGAGTAAATCAATGATGCTATGTTCATTCAAAAACCTTATATAGATTACAACAACTAAAATAAGCATCTCTTCTATTCTTCTTAGGACATTTCCTCTGCTAAAACAGATTTATTTATAGAATTAAATTAAAAATTTCTAAAAAAAAATTCTTGTCCGTCAAATTTTTGAAGAGAGTTGGTAAAGATTTTGCTACAAATCACCGAGTTATCCTTACAGGTTGTATTTCCAAAAGTAATTTGTATTGCACGGTTAAAAATGTTCGTAATTTTAAATTAGTCTTTTACTATACTTTTGTATGATGAATTTGCATTCCCGGAATGTAGTAATCTTGAATTGCAACACATGCATAGTAAAATATAGTACAATAGAACTTTTCTAAAAAATTTTGATTTCATAATGCTACGAATACATCATCTTTAGGAAATTAAATTTTTTCAAACCATAGAAGACACATGTTATTTGCTCTGGTTTTCAAAATTTATAGGGGTTTTGGATGTACTAGAAAATGGAAAGGAAGTTCAAAAGTTTTTGGAAATAGAATCTTGTTTGCGAAATAATATAACGTGATAATAATTTTTTTCAAATTTAACCCGTTTTTTATTGAATTCTGGTGAATTCATTTGAATCTCGATGATACTAATTATACAATAGTATGAGTTATATCAGGACAACTTTTTAATGGAAGTAAAGGGTCCTAATGTTATTTTCTTTAACCTAAAATTGGTGGGGAAACGTTATTTCAGTTTTAAAGTCCCTTCCAATTGGAGATTGCTGATTTTATTTGCAATAAGGATTTTTTTTATTGCATTTAATATTTTATTCATTTATTGCAGATGATATTTGCAATAAGCATTTCTCGGAATAAGTTATCACTTTTTTCACATTTTTTTCATAGTTCCTCATGAAAAAATGAATGACAAGATTGTATATATTTGTTAATTAATTTTAAATGGTTTAAACGATTTTTGTTCATTTAAATGATTTTATTTCCATAGAATATCGCGAATTAATCATTAAAACCATGGTCCATTTAATAAATCTGGAAAAAGTATTTTTGTATCAAAATTCTTTGCTGATTGTTTAAAATATTTGTTTGTGTTTAAAATATTTGTTTGTGCTTAAATCCGACTTTTTAACAGAGAAAGCTGGAAAATCGTACTTTTTTCTAGTTTTTTTTAACACGTATCAAAATTTTAGCCTAAATATTTTTTTTTTCAAGATATTTAATATTATTTTTAAATTTTCTTTAGTTTGAACAATTTATTATCTTGTGATATCGCGAAATAATGATATAATGGTATATACCAAATAGTTTAATCTTTAACTTGTAAAGGATGAACGTCTCATTAAAAATGGAAAAGTGCAATTTTCTAATAAAGAAATTAATTTTTAACAAACAAAAAAAAAACGAATTTTCAATAAGAAAAGAAAATCAAATTTTAAACCAAAGTGGTGAATCTTAACAAAATATGCATTTTTAACAAATAAGTTCAACTTAAAACCAAGTAATTGAATTGTTAACTAAAAAAGATGAATTTTCAAATAAATAGTTAAATTTTCAACCAAAAATATGAATTTCCCAGCAAGAAGATTATAATGCCAAAAAACACGAATTTTCAACAAAGCTCATTAATTTTCAACAAATTTGTTGAATTTTAAAACCAAAAGGACGAATTATCTACAAAACGGTTCATTTCTCAACCCAAAAATATGATTTTTTAACAAAAAAGTTAATTTTCTATTAAAAAGTTGAATTTTCAACTGAAATAGTTTAATTTTTTACCAAATTGTTGAACCATCGACCAAAACAGATTAATTAAGAACCAAAATGTTACATTTTTGACCAAAAAAGACGAATGTTCAATAGAATGTATGAATTGTTAAATAGAAAAGATAAATTTTCGATAGAAAATATCAAATATTAACCAAAAATGGAAAAGTGACAGTTTTAATTGAAAATTAATTCTCAGCTAAAAAAAAGAGAATATTCAACAAAATAGTTACATTTTCAACAGAAAATATGAATTTTCAATTAAAATTATGAATCGTGAAAAATGAACTTTCAAAAACAGAGATCAACCCAAAAGATCCCGTGCAGAAATCGCCATATAGATTACCGATTACAGACTAGGGCCTGATCCGATGTGTACTATCTGGTCCCGATAGGAAGAATTCTGTGGCCCTGACTCGTACCAGACCGGGCTATGTACTGTGACGTCACATAGCCTCTTCGCAGCGCCATTTTAACCCATATGCGCTAGATGTAATGTAACCACGATCATAACCTTAATTTTTGTTTTCCTTCGTGGTGTTGTGTTGCAAATGTGCTGGGAGTGTTCGTCCCGTATAATATATTCCTAACACATTAATAATAAATGCCAAAATTAAGGAGCACACCGCGAGTTCGCAAACATCGTGCCATCAGCAAAATTC
>CAKNXH010062084.1:0-19918 GCA_932178445.1 Andricus quercusramuli
CCGTCGCCACATTTTGAGCCAAGATATTCCCGATGATAGCTGCAGAGTGTGTCATGAACACCCCGAGCATCTGGGACACATAGTATCTAGTTGTCCAGCTCATGCGGGAACAACCTACATCCAAAGGCACAATGCGGCACTGAGAGTGCTTTATTACCATCTCTGTCACTCTTACGGCATTAGGCCAAATACCTCTCCGCTGAACGCCCCTAGAGAAATAGAGTCAATTGTCGAAAATGAGAAGTGCCGCATATATTGGAACTTCATATTCTCGACAATCGTTTCTGTTGCGCACTCGAGGCCTGACATGGTTCTTCTTGATTTCGAGAAACGAACCATGTTCGTTATCGAATTTTCGGCTCCAGCGGACAAAAACGTCACAGCGAAGGAGAAAGAAAAGAAAGAAAGGTATAAAGACCTTATGAGGGAGTTGCGACGGTTATACCTGGAATATTCTGTTGAGCTAATCGTCCTGATCATTGGCGCTCTTGGAGGTGCCAAGGTTTCACTTGTTAATAGCCTGAAAAGCATCCCTGCGTGTCAACAAAATGCTGAGACACTTGCAGGGAGAATGCAGAAGGCGGTCGTCCTTGGGTCGCTCCGTGTCCTCAGGGTGCACGAGACTTTCGCCGGATCATCGTATTGAGTTCGCGCAGACTGTAACCACCCATCTCACGGTCGTGAGACGTGGTTACAGCTGAAATTTTACCGCGATTTCGCTGGGAGCGGGTGCAATTTTTTAGATTAGCACCCGCCCCCGGCGAAATCCTGCGGTTGTCCTTATGATAAACTTTTAACTATATATATATATTATATCCTCCTACCGAAAAAAGGCAACTTGTCCAGACCCGAGAATTACAGGCCAATAACTTGTTTAAACACACTGTATAAGATCTTTACAGCTGTCCTAAACAACAGGATCGTTCGACGAATTGAGCCTGTATGGCGAGAGATTTACGAACAACGAGGCTCGAAAAAAGGTGTAGCAGGCTGTCGAGAGAACCTGCTAATTGACAGGTGTGTCTGTAAAGACGTTGCCGCCCATCAGCGCGTCCTGTCAATGGCCTGGATTGACTACCGGAAAGCTTTGGATTCAACCTCTCATAGACTTATCATCTGTCTGTTGGAAAGCTTGAAGGTACAACCACACATAGTGAGATGCATAGAGAGACTGATGCCTCTTTGGAAAAATAAATTTACCATCTCATCTAGGAATCATCGTCTGACGTCGAACAAGGTCACCTTCCAGAGGGGCGTCTTTCAAGGGGTATTTTATATGGATGACCTGAAGATCTATGCCGCTGGTAAAAGCAAACTTCAAACTGCTATAAATATCGTCAAGAACTACACAGGAGAGATTGGGATGGCCTTTGGTTTGGACAAGTGTGTCAAAATTCATTTGAAGAAAGGAAAGATTACTGGCGTTCCCAAGGACCCTGAGCTTGTAGATATAAGTGTTATTAGACATCTTAACACTGGAGAGACCTATAGATACCTGGGCGTGCCTCAAAGCCGCATTCAGGACGTAACATCAGTGAAGGAGTCTCTCCGAAGCAGATACAAGCATCTTCTTAGACAGATTTGGTCCTCCAATCTGTCGGCGTTGAAAAAGGTATCTGCGACTAACATGCTTGCCGTCCCGGTGCTACTCTACTCGTTCGGGGTGGTTCAATGGACGAAAAATGAGCTTAAGGCACTTGATGTCACCACGCGTAAGATCATGCATATGCATAAAAGCTTGCATATCAATTCGTCCGTTCCGCGATTATACATTTCACGCCGTCAAGGTGGACGCGGACTTCTGAATCTCCAATGTCTTGATAACCAAATTGTTTTAAGTACAGCTTACATAGTTGCGAATGGCAGAGATCCTCTCCTAAAGATGGTCAGAAACCACGAGATGATTGCTGAATGAGCGTTCCTTTACAAAGCCGCGGAGCAAGCTGCCGAGGCCCTTGGCCTGAGTTTCAATATCAGAAGTGAGGAAAGTGCATTACTCCATCTAGATGCTTCACGTCTAAAAGCCGAAGTAAAGAAAGCAGAGGTTAGAAAATTTCACCAAGAGCTACTCGACAAGCATATGCACGGAAACTTTCACAGAAATATAGAAAAACAGTCCTTGTCAAAGGAGCAAACTTTTGCTTTTCTCAAATCATCAGGGCTCAATTCAGGTACAGAGGGCTTCATTTTCGCATGCCAGGACGGTGTAATCTCCACCTTAGCATACCGCGCCCGCATTTTATGTCAAGAAGTTCCCAGTGATAGGTGCAGAGCGTGTCATGCACACGTTGAGTACCTAGAACACATACTATCGGGGTGTCCGACCCACGCAGGAACAACGTATATCTATAGACATAATGCGGCCCTAAGAGTACTTTATTACCACCTTTGTCGCTCTTACGGTGTTGGTCGCGACCCTGCCCTGCCGAGCGCTCCAAGGGATATAGAGTCAATTGTCCGAAACGAGAAGTGCCAGATTTTCTGGAACTACGATTTTCGGGCAGCAGTCTCCGTTGCGCACTCGAGGCCTGACATTGTTCTCCAAGACTTCGAGAAACAAACGATATTCGTGATTGAATTCTCGGCTCCGTCCGAATACAACATCACTGCAAAGGAGAAAGAAAAAGAGGAGAGGTATCAAGAACTTAAAAGAGAGCTGCAACGACTGTACCCAAAATATTCGGTACGAGTAATTGTCCTTGTGATAGGTGCTCTCGGAGATGCTAAATTATCACTGGTTCCTAACCTTAAAGCCATACCCGCGTACCAAAAATATGCCAAGGCACTTGCGAGATGGATGCAGAAAGCTGTCATCCTTGGGTCGCTTCGTGTCCTCAAGACACACGAGGGTTTCGCCGGCCTGTCGTTGTGATTTCGTCGTGCCCGGTGACCACCCATCTCACGGATGTGAGACGTTGCCATAGGTGTATTTTACCGCGGTTCTACTGGGGGCTATTGACGAAGAAAGGGGGCTTACTCTGGAAAGCAAGAATTTTCAGGACGAACGGTCGAAGTCGACCCGATAGACTCGACTTTCTCCCTCTCACTATATTCCCTCTCCACTTGCCACTACATTCTCACGCATATAGCGGCGCTGCTCACGGACGGGGTATAGATGAGACGCGGAGATGTAGTGGTGAGTGGTGGGAGGTGTTTCACGGGATCTCGGGCTCTCGAGCGAAAGCACGATTTCTCGGGTACCTATCAACTCAATTATTAGCAATAATAAAGCTCGGAAATTTTTTTCGATGGTTTCATTAAAAAGAGCAACTCAAACACTATCGAAAGATGTAAAAACTTCGATTTCGATTTTTTTAGAGTAAGCCCCCTTTCCTCGGCGCACGTCACATATGCAAGTGTCCCACCTGCCCAGGAACCTTTACAGGATCCTCCCTAGGGAATTTCTTGCAGTAACGTCCACTATAATACAGAAACCTGTACAGTTATTTGAATATCCAGGTTCATTTACAGGAACGTGCACAAGTTCCCTTGCAGGATCCGCGGAAGGAACCGGTGTACCAGGAACCTGCGAACGTTCCTGTATAGGAACCTGTGCTAAAAGAAAACTTGCATCTCGTGTTTCCAAACACGTTTATAACATACCGAATTCTAAACACTTTGCCTATATCTGTCGCAAGCGCAGAGCAATCCTTTTCAAAATTGAAAATAATGAAAAACTACTTGCGAACAGCAATTGCGGAAGAGAGACTGTCAAACTGGACTATGATATCAATTGAGCGAGTGATTACGAATTTATTGTTCAGACGCTCAGACGTTCAGACGCGATACGTATTAATATATTATGATTTATAAAAAAATGTTAAACATTACAAAGTATTTCAGGTTATATTAAATGTAATTTAGATAAACATCGATTACCGACCAACCTATAAATCATACAGATATAGAATTGAATAATACGAACCTATTTACAATAGACCAGAGCTTTGAAGCGTGAAAAGCACTACCATTACCAATACCGAATACACATAGCTTGACCAAAAAACGTTTTCTGGTTGAACGAAATGTATATTCTTTCGGAGAGGCACTGTTTATAAAATATTTGAAAACCGTTTGGCAAATAGGTTAACAACGTCAACAACGTCGTCGCTGTGGGAAACAAATTCAAATAAAGGGAACAAAACTACGATGATCGTTGAGCAACTATATGAAAATTAAATGCAGTTCCTCAATTTATTACGACAGTTTTGCATGCTCAAGATTCTCTCCGTCTCATTGGGCGCTTCACCTCTGTGCGATTAGTTACACGAAGTGTATCTCGGAAGCTAGTATCGACTAGCGAGGTATCGATTCGATATATCGATTGATTGATGTTTGTTCAAATTCAAATAAGAATTTAAAGTTGAACTAATAACTATAACTTAAAAATAAAGATTGAAAACAATTCAGAAGGAATACTAGTTATTTAATACTCGCCTCACCTCCCCCCCCCCTCTCTCTCTCTCTGTCCTCAAGTATTGAAAAGATTTAGAATTATGGATTTCATTCGATATCGAAGAAATACTCATAAACTACTACGCAATAAGAAACAGGTTAGATTCTTAGCATTCCTGAAGATGACTTATTGAGCTGTTTCTAGTACCAGAGCGTGCCTTAGAACAGCCGTGTTATAAACAAGTATAAAAGATTGTGAATTAAGTGATTTACCAGCTGAAAATTCCTGTACAGAAACCCCGGAGGATCTTGCATATGTTCCTGTACACGAAACTGCACACGAGCCTCTACAGGTAATCTTGACGGTTCCTGTGCAGGAATTTGGCGAAGGAAACTGTACATGATTCTGCAAAGGAACCTGCACCGACAAAGGAATCTTCAAATGATCCTGTACAGGTGCCTGTGCAGCAACGTGTATAAGATCCTTTACAGGGAGCCGTCAAAGGAACCTTTAGAAGGATCCTGTACAGAAACATTTATAGGGTCCTTTACAGAAAGCCATTGCGAAAACTGATGTCGCGTACATCTATAAACATGCCTTCCTTTTATTCCCTTGAAGAACCAACTCGCTATTGAGAGAGCCAAGCCTGCAACGACACCTCACGGATTAGTTCCTATACAGGTTGATGTATAGGATCCTGAACCTGCTCCTGTACATGAAGCCGTACCTCAATTGACTCTGTGAAGGAATCTGTACAGGACCATTCAAAGGTTGGCTTGTATACAGGTTCCTTCGCAGGACCATGTACAGTTTCCTTCGCCAAATTCCCGCACATGAACCGTCAAGATTACCTGTACAGGTTCGTGTGCAGTTTCGTGTCCAGGAAAATGTGCAAGATCCTCCGAGGTTCCTGTACAGGAATTTTCAGCTGGGTTGCTATTTCTGTTAACCACGGAACTAACAATTTGTGAACTTGTGAAAGTAATGGTGAAAACTCATTGCTCATGAATTGTAAAACATTTGCTGTTAAATCTAGTGTTCCAACGAATTGACGGCAACAACGATCCCGTTCTGATGTCCAATCAGAGCAGAGAACTATCGACAGGAAAGCTAGTTCAAATTTGGGCATTACACTGTGCACGAGAATTTTCACTTCAACGGCCAGCTAAACTTCACTTCGTTGAATGATGAGGGGAAAACAATGGACCAAATGCATGCAAGAAAACTTTACTTTTGTCATATCTTCGTAATGAATAATAATTATTAACATTTTATCATTTCGTTATTTAGTTCTTGAAAAATAAAAACTATTTTTCAAATACACTTCTATTTAAAAAATTAGTAGTTACGCAGATATAAACAAAATAGAGAAAAACTGAATCGAATCCTTTGCATTTGATCCATTGTTTTCCCCTCAGCAGTTAACGAAGTGAAGTTAGCTCACTATCAAATGAAAATGCCTAATTGGTTTACCTGTAGCGGGACTTTCAAATATTTAATTTTACACTGATTCAAAAATGTGAGATGGCTCAGGGGCTCTATTCTCGAGTTCATTCGATAATTTCCGTATAGGTAAAAGTTTCGAATGGTAACTTACGTATACGAGAAGGAAGTCGTATTCTCGAGCACTTCTCAAATTTGCGATTCGAGTCATTAGTATACGAATATACTGAACAGCGTTGCCACGTATAACTCACATCAAAAATCGAGTACTTTACTGGTGACAAACAATTTGAGCCAATGAAATAATTTGTAGAGTCGTGTGTGAAATGCGCCAAACATGTGCATAATTTAAAAATTGAATGCTTTCTCTGTTAGCACATGGTGCTGGGTAGTCAAATGAAATTGTAGATTTTTCAATGTATGTTTTGTAGGTAAATTAATTTGAATTGGAACAAAAGTCCAACAAAAATGATTAAAACATAATTTATTTATAATGTACCTATGGAATAATCAGTACTTTCAGAGTTTCAGCGAACAAGTGGGGATTTGATGAGTGCGATATTATGAGAGTATGATCACATGAAATTATATAAAATTATGATTGTATTATTATAAATTAGGTAGTGCAAACGTTTCTGGCGAATTTTGCCGAATTAAACTTTATCTCCAGAATTATCATAAGATTTATATTGAAATGCACCTACAATTTATAATTTATTATTTTTTAACCTCACAACGAAAAAAAAAGCTTTTTTTTATCACTCCTGATCCTGTCCCTTTTTATACTGCGCGCCTTACTAATCATACAAATTGATTACTGCGCATGATCGAACTCTTATACGAATATAATCTGACATAAGTTTCGAGTGGCATATACCCACTGTTACGTCCTGCCTGTTGGATATGACAGAAAAGATTTTCAACCCAGCGATGATTGGCTGGCATCCTTCTGTTCATCGGCTGGTTTGCGTCAATGTAAAAGCCGATTACCGCGAAACGGGCGAACGTATTTAAACGGGAAAATAAATTTTATTCATTCATAATTGTTTTTCGTTCACTAATAATATAAACTTCATTCACTCAAACACAATAATCCTGTCGAAAAGTCGAACTTTGGACCCAAATCTTTGAACTCCCACTCACTTCAATGGCCTAAAACTTATAGGAGGAGTGAAGTGACACCCTCCACGATGCGACGTACCATCTTAGACTACACAGACGCCTGGATATTTTAAAATCTGAGATGTTACAATTTAATGTCTGAAGATTATAAGAATTTATCTATATCTAGAGATTATATTTGTTAACATCTTCATACATTAGAAAAATATTACAGATTATACGCGCCATTATACTTTTCTATACCATGTATTATTCTTTAATTCTATCATCCAGTTCGCATAATCCATTTTTTTCAGTGTTCTTCTTCATAATCCTTAATGTAAAATCTCTAAAGGATATTGTCGATTTCGATTCTCATGATTATATCGTGTTTTTGATGGAATTCATAATAAATGAAATTAAAATTGTGGTTGTGTTCTGACTAAATGAAAGAACATCAGTTTCTAACACATATTATAAACATTTATTTTGACAGTACAACATGACAAGTTTTCGCTACGGAGGTTGAAAGGTGTCTGTCTGTTTTGACGAGTCGCTCGGTATCCGGGGGTGATGAGACATACAGAATGGGTGTCAACAATTAGTACAAAAGTAGTTTCTGATTGGTTAAAGACAAGTTAGGAAGAATCATTGAAGCCTATAGGCTAAAATTCGGAAAACCCGAAGACAATGTGTTGGCTCCACTCAGGTTTGTGGGAGGGTTGACTACCGTAAGACAATTAAGGAAGGTCGGCGATCTAATCCTTTTCAAGCAACAGAGCATCACGTCTGAGTAATAAATATATAAAGAGGCGACAAAAATGGAAAATATACAATGACCTAAACTAAAGGTCTACTAGAATCTCTGCAGTTGACGAACATCTGCTGAGTTATAAATTTCAGAGGCTCAAAAGGGATAGTTTGCGACAGAACTTTTTCCTTCCCTTTTCCAGCTCGAAAAATTAGCATTTCAAATACAAAATTTGATTCGTCTGATTAGTCCTCGTATTTAAATTAATGTTATATTATTTTGTAATTTTGTATTTTTTGTAAATTAATATTTTTACATTGATCAAAATGAAAACTTCTGTTTATCTATTATTTCAAAAATCACTCATACTTTCTCTATAAGAAGACAAATACATTTGGTAACGGGAAGCATAGTGCTCATAAAATGAGCATCATATAATTGTAAATACAAAACAAAGTGGAAACAATCGAGATCGTGTTTACAGCAAGTTTCTTTGGTGGAAGATTAATTTTTCTAATGGAAAATTCAACTATTTTGGAAAATTCATGTATTTTCTTGAACATTCGTCTTTTTACATTCTCGTCAGAGCAGGTAGTAGATTTGTGTAAAATGTGCCCCCCCCCCCCCAACCTTTCAGCGTGTTTTTGTCATATGTCCACGTTTTGAGATCTTCTGTACCCGAAAAACAGGTTTTCGCGAATGTGTCTATCTCTCTCTGAGTGTGTGTGTGTAGATTTTTAGTCTGTCAGTGCGATAACTTTCGAAATAATTGACCGATTGGATTGGGCCTTGGTATACTTCTTAAGTGTCCTAAACTAAAGCAAAGTTTTTAGGCAGACATTTTTGATAAAAATTGAAAAAGTTTGAGTATTATCAAAATTTTCGAGACCACTTTTTTTAAGATAGAAGAATAATATGTACGGCTATTCGTCGTACTCAAAATACAATTTATCCCTAATCCTTTTTTCGATAAAGCAAAGTGAACAGAGTTACCGCATTTACAATATTCAAAAGAACAAACGAAAATGAAAATTTTAAGAAAAATAACGCACGATCTGAAAAAGTCAAGAAAAAAAGTGGCTCCTTAAACACCCTACAAGATTAGCATAACAACTTCTTGAATTTTCTGGAAAAATTAAAAAATAAAATTTTTATCGTACCTAAAACAATGAAAAATTTCATTTTGCGGTCAAACGATGCAAGATAAGACAAAAGATGAAGAAACAAAAATTGTGCATCCAGAAAAGATCTACAAATTTGGTATGTATCTCTTTTTGATTGGATGCGTAGTTTTTGTTTTATTCGTAAAAAACGTTAAAAATAAAGAAATACACATTTTTGAATAAACGACTCAAGGTAGGAAAAAAAATTCATCGACACACAAATAAGATCTATAAATTTGTTATTAATCATTTATTGATGGAACGGACAATTTTTGATATTGTTCTAATTGTAAAAATAACATTAAAAAAAATTTTTTTTTTTTTAAATTACGCCATGTTTCAAAATTCATGTTTTTTGTTGAAAATTCAAGTATTCCAGTTGAATGTTCATGATTTTAGTTGCAAATTCATCACATTGTTGGAAGATTTGTTATTTGTTTTTGGTAGAAAATTATTATTTTTTTTTTTTACTGAAAATTGAACTATTTGGTGGAAAAATCAATTTTATGGTGGAAAATTGTTTTTTTTAGTTCACAATCCATGTATTTTGTTGAATAATTGTATTTTTTGGTAGAAAATGTATCTTTTTATTTGAAAATTAATCTTCTGATTTGAAAATTCGTCTTTTTAGTTGAAAATTTAGGTATTCCAGTTGAACATTCATCATTTTAGTTAAAAATTCATCATTTCAGTCAAAAATTTGCTGTTTTTTTTTTTTTTTGTTGGAAAATTAATTTTTCTAACTGAAAATTTCACTATTTGGTTGAAAATTTGTCCTTTTTAGTTGAAAATACTATTTCGTGAAGATGCATATATTTTGTTGAATAATCGTCTTTTTGGGTAGAAATTTCTTTTTTCTTGTGGTTGAAAGTTCAAGTATTCGTGTCAGATATTCATCATTTTAGTCAAAGCTTCATCGCTTTGGTAGCAAATTTTTCGTTGTTCTTTTTTCGTGGAAAATTAATTTTTTTTACTGAAAGTTCAACTATTTAGCTGAAAACTTGTCCTTTTCAGTTGAAAATTCAGCTGTGTAATTGAAAATTCATCTATTTAATTGAAAAATCGTCGTTTTCTTAAGAAAATGAATTTTCTTGTTTGGTAATTCATCGTTTTTGTTGAAAATTCAAGTATTCCAGTTAATTCTTTCTCATTTCAGTTAAAAATTCATTACTTTGGTTGACAATCTTTTGTAGAAAATTAATTTTTCAACTGAAAATTGGACTTTTCTATTTCCTATCTTTGAAAGTCGGTCTTCGGGCGTGCGTTTATGTTAAGACTTAGCGTGTGTTTATCTTATCCAGTTCTCCTGTGCATGCCTTCCATATGAGCATGGCTTGGGCTCGTAGTTTGAAAAGTCTGAGTCATCCCGAATCACTTCTATTGCGCATGGATTGGTTTTGCTTTCAATGAATTCGGGAATAGCTATCCAGAATATGATATTGGTGGTATCGCGGCAACCTTTCCGTTAACTCTTTTCTATGTTGCTTTATACATTTACAAGAATGATTAATTATTTAAACAATTTTGTTTAAAAAATTAAGAGTTTGGCCATTTTTCAACAAATAGGTAGAGTTTGGGTATTCTTTAACAAATATGCTACATTTTTTTACAGAATTAGCTAAGGATATCTTTCCAATGACATTTTTGTATGATGCTTTGCAAATTTTCCAGAATTTTTAATTATTTAAACAATTTTGATAAACAAATTAAGAGCTTGGTCATTTATCAACGAATAGGATCAATGAGTTTAGGGAATCAAGAAAGAATGTATTTCCAATCAATCTTTTCTACGATACTTTGCAAATATCCAATAACTATTAATTATTTAAACAATATTCATAAACAATATCAGAGTTGAGCTATTCGTCAATAAACAGGCTACATTTTTTTAAAAGAATTATTTAAGAATATCTTTACGATAACTTTTTTCTGTGATACTTTGTGAATTCTCAAGTATTATTAATTACTCAAACTATTTTTATAAACAAAGTGAGAGTTTAGCTGTTTTGGAACTAACAGGCTCAATTTGGTTACGGAAGCAAGAAAGTGCGTATTTTCAATAAGACTTTCCTACATTACTTTGCACATTTGCAATAATTATTAATTATTTTAAAAATTTTCATAAACATATTCAGAGTTTGGCTTTTTTTTTCAACGAATAGGCTTCGTTTGTTTATGAATGCGAATATCTTTACGATGACTGCTATCTATGTTACTTTGTAAATTTACAAGAATTTTCAATTATTTAAAGAATTTCGTTTAAAAAATTGAGAGTTTGGCTATTTTTCAACGAATAGGCTCCATTTTTTATAGAATTAAGTAAGATTATCTTTCCAGTGACTTTTTGCTATAATTTCTGCAAATTTTAAAGAATGAATTATTATTTGAACAATTTCGATGAACGAATCAAGAGTTTGGCTATTTTTTTTAAATAGCTACATTTGTTTACGGAATGAATAAAAAATGTTTTTCAAAGAACTCTTTCCTATATGTATGATATTTTGAAAATCTATAATAATTATTAATTATTTAAACAACGTTTATCAACATATCCAGAGCTTAACTATCTTTCAAGGAATAGGCACAATTTGTTTGCGGAGTCAACTAAGTATGTCTTTCTGAAGACTCTTTTTCTATGTTTCATTACAAATTCTGATTTTGGATATTTTCAACGAATAGCCTAAATTTTTTTATAGAATTAACCAAGCATATCTTTCCGATTACTTTCTTCTATGTTGCTTTGTGAATTTACAAGAATTAATAATAATTAAAAATTTTTCATAAAAAAAATGTAGAGTTTGGATATTTTTTTGTATGCAGTCTTTCTGATGACACTTTTCTATGTTGCTTTGTCAATGTGAAAGAATTATCAATTATTCAAACAATTTACATAAACAAATTCAGAGTTGGGTTATTCGTCAACGAATAGGCTACATTTTTAAAGAATTAACTAAGAATATCCTTCCGATAACTTTTTTCTGCGATACTTTATAAATTCCCAAGTATTATTAATTATTTAAACAATTTTTATCAGCAAATCGGAGCCAACTAAGAATCTCTTTGCCAGGACTATTTCCTACGATACTTCGCAAATTTATAATAATTATTAATCATTTTAACAATTTTCCTAAAAATATTCAGAGTTTGTCTATTTTCAAAAGAATAGGCTCATTTTTTTACAGAAGCATCAAAGTATGTATTTCAAATAAGAATTTCGTACATTACTTTCCACATTCACAATAATTATTCATTATTTAAATCTTTTCCATAAAGGTATTCAGATTTTGGGTATTTTTGAAAGAATAGACACAATTTCTTTACGGAGTCAAATAAGATTGTCTTTCCGATGCTTTTTTCTATGTTGTTTTGTAAATTTATAAGAATTATTAATTATTTAAACAACTTCTACAAAAAAAGTAAGAATTTCGTTACTTTTCAACGAATAGGGTGAATTTGCAATAGAATTAACTAAGAATATTTTTCCGATAACTACTTTCTATTATGTTCTTGAAATTTACAAAATTTATTAATTATTTAACATATTTTCATGAGCCAATTAAGAGTTTGGCAATTTGTCGATTAAACACTCTGGTCAAACTTACTTCTCAGCATCATTTAAAACCGAGGTTAAAACGTAGCGAATACACAACAGTGCTCCCAATCTTGCTCCCCAACCTTACTGCGCATGCGTCGCGCCGAATTTCTGATTGGCTGCATAGCGCGCGCTTTTTTAAAATGTTCAAAATACGCAAATTAATTGTTTCAAACAAATAATAATTAGAAAATGCATAGAAATACATTTTTCATTGCTTGCAAAATAAACTTTCGCACTCATAGATATAATAATAATTTCATTTCACTGCTGAAATTTTTCTTCGATGTTCGAAGGAATAATGCCTTTTCAGCAGCGAAATAAGATAATTATTATATTTATGACTGCGAAAGTATATTTTGCAATTAAAAATGTATTTTTATGCTTTCTCTAATCATTATTTCTTTAAAACAATTAATTTGCATATTTTAAACATTTTAAATAAGCGCGCGCTATGCAGCTAATCAGAAATTCGGCGCCAAGCATGAGCAGTGCGATTGGGGAGCAAGGTTGGGAGCACTGATACACAACCCTGTCGTATACGTCGCAGATGGTCATCCATCCGAGTGCTATGTGCGCTCGAAATGGCTTGATATCTGGACTCTTATCGATACCAGATCATTTACTGTGTATTTCTATGCAAATTTGTACGCGCTGACATTTTATAGGTTTTTTTCAAAAAAATAAAAATTAATTTCATGGTATTTTATTGAACTTCATTTCCAAATAGAATAATTACGTGTAAATAAATTGGTCGCGTGCGGAGCGAGGGTATAAGGTGAGGAGTTCCATCTTTGAGGAACGTAACGTATCGCAAATCGATAAGGAAGCGATAGATTTTACCGATATAGTAAATAATATGCGGTAAAATCTCTTCAAATTTCCACCAACAACGGAGCGCTCAGGTAGCACAGGTAGCACCGGAGTGGGGACTTACCTGGCTACTAGAGGGGTGAGCTGTTAAATAGCCGCTCCCGACAAGAAAGCTTGTATTTTCCCCGATGCGTCGGATAGAGCTCCAGCTCTAAAGGCTTAACTACGATTAACCCTTAGGGAAACGATTAGGTTTCCAAAATAGATACGCGTTGCGATTGTCCATGATTAATTTTTCAGGATAGATTGAAAGGACGTATAGTCCACAAGAATTCTACTCAATAAGAGAAGATTCTTTTATATACAGGGTGTAAACGCCAGGGCTTACTGAAAATTAGGCAACCCGTCTTACACGCCAATGCTATTCTTATGGCCGTGTACAGCGGGTTGCATACTTTTTGGTAAGCCCTGGCGTGGACACCCTGTATCTTTGAATTGTTCGAGGAAACACATCGGTACCACGCGTTCTCCAGCTGTGAGAGCTCGGACCTTTAATGTTCCAGGTATTTCGCGTCATTTCCTGAGAAAATAGTCGGGAATTCGCCGTAAGGAAATGCCTGCCGAAATTTAAATCTAAAGAGGGATTTAAATCCCATGAATGAAAAAAGCATTGCTAAACGTTTTCTGTTTCTGTCTCTGAATGAGAATGCCTCATTGAGATATTGATTTCTTTATTTTCAAAAGTAAATTCTCGAATACTGTCAAATTTAGTTATAGGTATAAATGACCAAATCCAGTATTCCATAGGAGAATAAGCTTTCAAATTTTGTTTCTTGAGTTTTTTGTGGGTGATCACCCATCTCAATTTAGCACGTTTTGTTTATAAGCAATTGTATCTCGTTAGGAGATTTGTGTGTCATTCTTAAAAGTAGATTCAAGTAGGAAAAAGGTGATTCTGCTGAGCAGAATCAGCCATTGTATCACGGATCATAATGATGACAAGTAGATAGATAAACGTTTATGTTTCAGCCTGCTGGCCTTAAAAAATTGACTTGCTTACACATCCATTTTTTACAGAAGTTCCTTAAAACTAACCCTTAAAAACTAACATCCATCCATTCTTTATCTCTAAGCCGCACGCTCGTATCGCCTTGCCTTCCTCGCTTCGCCTCGCCTCGCTCGCATGTCCCTACTTTTTCGCATTGCCTCGCTTGCCAACCTCTGTTTTCGCAGCTAATAACTATTACTTATCTACTATTTACAATATTTACATCTTACTTATATCTACTTTCTCTCCTATTTACAATCTTTCCTTCTCCACTCCTCTTCCTCCTTCCTTCTCTTCATCTCCATCTTACCCACCACTCCCTTCACCCATGCTACTGCCCTTTTCTCCCCTTTTCATGCAACAATGCCTCCATGCTTATCTCACTTCTTTCCACCTCCCCGCACTCCTCCAGCCAGTGCTCCACTCTTGCATCCCCCTTTCCGCACAGTTCACACATCCTCTTCTCTCGAGAGAGCCAAAACCTATTGAAACCCTCCATACACCCACACCTCATCCTCGCTATAAGTTCCTGACTTCCCTTCTCTCCTTTCACACACAAATATTGCGCTCTTGCCCTTGGCATAATCCACACATAGTTCCCCTTAAATCTTGACTCTCTTATTCTCTCTTCCCCTTCTGTCTTCTCTCTCTCCATGCTGTTTTGCTTAACAAATTCATAAACCTTCCTTCCTTCCTCGTGCATCCTTCCCACTTCATCCATCTGCAATCCATTCATTCTAAAATACCGTTTCCTCTCCGCCTACATCTTCCCACCCCCTCCCCTGTTCTCCTTCTCCCACCAACACTCCCTAACCAGCCTACTTCCCCCCTCTTTCAAAAATTTCTCCTCATATTTACATGCCCGGCTCCCTGCTAGAATTCCTACACTCGTTCTCCCCGTCTCCCTCCTGACAATATAATTAGGCGTGTTCCTTGCCAACCCCAGGGACCACTTTACATACCTCTCCTGCGTTCTATTTACCTCTTCACTTTCCTTCCACCCCCACACCTCTACCCCATACAATAGCACACTCATCACCAGTGAATCAAACAATTTCATTCCCCTTCCAAAGTCATCTGCCAATAACTGCTTTCCCAACCCCCACACCTGCCTCATCACCACATTTGCCCTCCTCACTCTCTCTTTTATGTGACCATCCACTCCCCCATTCCTTCGAAACACGAAGCCCAGGTACACAAACTCTTTCACCTCCTGTACCTCCTTTCCCTTCCACTTCCACTCCCTTCCCTTATCCCTTCCTCCTCCTTTTCTGAACACCATAACCTTGGACTTTTCCGCATTCAGCTCTAACCCCTTTTCATCCAGGTATCTTCTCAACCTCTTCATCATCTCCTTTAAGGCCTCCTCGCTGGTTGCCAGCAACACTATGTCATCTGCATACGCTAGTGACCAAATTCTAACCCCTCCTATCCTTACTCCTCCTACCACCCCGGCCTCCAGCTTACTTTCCATATCCGCAATTAAAATCGAAAAAAGCGTTGGGCTAAGTGGACACCCTTGCCTTAGACCCCTATCCATCCAGAATCCCTCGGAAATCCCCTCCCCTCCTCTTACCTTGTCTTTGGTCTCTTCATATATCTCCCTTACCCTTTCAATTAGGCCACACTCTACTCCCCTATCCTCCATTGCCTCCCACAACCTCCCCCTATCCACCGATGGAAACGCGGCTTTGAGATCCACAAAAAACGCGTACACTCTCGTCCCCTTCTTCGCTAATTCTCTATCCACCACGTGCTGCATCACGTAGATATTTTCGATAGTACTCCTACCCGCCCTAAATCCCGCCTACGTCTCCGGCAATATTCCTTTCCCCTCGACATCCTTCCGCAGTCTCTCTGCCACCACCATCGCGTATACCTTATACGCCGTATTCATTAGCGTAATCCCTCTATAATTTTCCTGCCTATCTCTATCCCCTTTCTTATACAGTGGCACTATTAGCCCTTCTCGCCACCCTCCTGGGAATCCCTCGCCCCTCCATACTTTCTTCACTACCTCCTTCAGCCTCTCCCTAACTCCTTGTGTACTAAACAGCCATGCTTCGTTCTCTACCCCATCCAGCCCTGCTGCTTTCGACCTTTTCAACTTCCTTATCTGCTTCTCTATCTCTTCGTCATTCAACTCCTCCATCTCTGCCTCCCCCGTTCTTCTACTTCCCCCATCCTTCTTCCTTGAATCCGAGCCCTGGAATGATTCTTTGAAAAACTCTCTCCACTCCTCACTCCCTATCTTCTCGCTAACCCCCACCCTACGCTTCCTAAACCTATTTATTATCTTCCAGACGTCCCCTTCTGTCTTAACATTTGCTAACTCCTCTTCCAGATCTTTCTCCTTTTCCTGTTCTTTCTTCTTACACACCAATCTAAACCCCTTCCTCATTTCTTCGTACTCCTCCTTTCTCGCATTACCCTCTTTCCACTTCTTGTACTTCCTCTTCACCTTCCTCTTCATCTTTTTACATTTCCTATCCCACCACGGCTTCACCATTCCTTTCTTCTTCTTTCTAAATACCTTCTTTTGCACACAACCTTTCACCTTCTCTTTCAGATCCTCTCATATCTCTTCCACCGACTCCCCTCCAAAGCGTACCTTTCCTAGCTCCTCTTGATACTTCTCCACCGCCTCCCTCGTCCAGGTCACCCTCTCCCCTATCGAGACTTCTTCCCTGACTTGTCTTCCGCCACCCTCACCTCTTATCCACAGACTCAATGGCTGATGGTCTGATTCCACCCTCCCCTCTACTGCGAATTTTTCCGTCTCCTCCCATCCTTGCATTTTCATGACCACATAATCTATCACCGATACCCCCACCTTACTTACATATGTGTATTCTCCCTCTTCGTCCCCATTTGCCATACCATTCGCCGCTGCCCACCCTCTATCCTCCATCCAGTCCCTTAGAATCTCCCCCTCCTTATTTATTACATTATCCTTCGATTTCCTCTCGAAGCTCTCCCTTTCCCTGTAAAGTCCCCCTTCGCTCCCCATTCTCGCATTAAAGTCCCCACCCAGTACCACCATACCCTCTTCTCTTTCGCCCAGCAGGTCTTCCACTCTTTCTTTAATTATTTCCATCCCATCCTTGTTGTACACTGTCACAAACTTATACTTCATCCCTCCTATTTTTATTTTCCTCATTTGCACTCCCTCCCCCTTTTCCTCTCCATGAACTTTTTCCTCTAATCCATCTCTAACCCCGGTTATAATTCCCCACTGGCCCTTCCTGTCATCTTCACTCTGACCGCCTCCTGAAGTCTCCACCTACACCCCCTTGGTAGCTTCGGCTCTATTCTATCCCATTCCTTTCTTTCTACCCACGTCTCTACCAGTCCAACAACATCAAATTCCTGGATATACCGCCAGAACTCCTCGTCCTTCTTCTTTACCCCTGCTACGTTCCAGTACAGCACCTTCACTACTCCTCTACCCTGCGTTACCCCCACCCCCCCTACTTCCTACGAAACAAATCCCCCTGCACTTCCTTCAACACCTCTCTCTCCTCATCCCACACCCACATCTTTCCTTCTACTCTTATTTTTCTATATCCTACCTTCGCCGATCTCCCTTCTCTCTTCTCCCTCCTCGCCCTGTCATAAAGCATTCTCTGTACATCCCTTTCCTTTCTCGTCAAATCGTGATCTATGAAAACTCCCTCATCCTGTATCCTACTCTTATTCCGCATTACCCCCAACTTTTCTTCCCAGCTCCCCAACTCCACAACCGCCACTTCCTCCTCTTTCCTCCCCTCCAACTTAATTTTTCCTACCCTGCCTTTAACCCACCCTATGCTCTGTAGCAGCTCTTCCACGCCCTCCCTTTCTTCTCCACTCTTTAAGTTCAACCCTCTTATCACAATATTATTTCTCCTGTCTGCCTTCTCTTTTCTCTCCATTCTCAACTCCATTGCCCTTATCCGTTCCCTATTTGCCCTCTCCTTTTTTTCATTCCTACGCTCTCCTACTTTATCTTTTATCATATTCTCTACCCTCTCCCAAATACCTTTAATCTCACTTCCCCCACCTCCGTCACCTACTTCCATTTCCGTCCTGCCCTCCACCTTCTGAAGTCTCTTTTCCGTCCTTTCCTGCCACAGCCTGATCTCCTCTCCCATCTGCTTTATTTTAACTTCCTTCTCTTTCCTTTCCCTCTCTAACCCCACTACTCTCTCCCTCATCTCTTTCATCTCCTTTTCCCATTTCTCATCTCTAATTTTCATTTCTTCCCTCATACCTTCCACCTGCTCTTTAGTCCCCTTCACGTCCTTCCTTAGCCCCCTGATCTCGCCTACCAGCATCCCGATAGCCTCCTTCTCTGACAATCCCTCCATTTTGGGGGTGGGGGGGGTGACCTATTTGCTCTCACTCTTTTTTTGAATGGACTCTCCAAATCGCTTTTGTCCGGACTCTCTCGGCTGTCTCTCTTCCTCTTCAAGAGATCCTCCCCGTTACTTGTGCTCGACTCTCTCTCCCTTACCTTCTCGCTTCCTTCGTTCCGCCTTCTCCCTCTCCCAGACGCGCTACTCGGCCCCGAGCCACGCCTTCTTGTCCGTCGTGGCACGTGGAAAATTTCCTTCCCGTCAACTTCACTAGCAGCACTGACAGCACTCTCACTGCTTACCTCCCGCTCTGCCGCCGGTAACTGGGAATTCTCCATGCAATACCCACCTCGGCCGACAGATGTCTCTGCAGCTTCGCCGCCAAATTTTCCCTTTATTTTCCTTGTTTTTTTTCCTTTTCTATAACTTACGGCCCCTGCAGACACCCCTTTCTCTCCCTTTACATCCCCTAACTCTGCAGAAGATTGTTCACGTGAACTTCCAAGTTGACAATCTGTTTACAGTAATTAACACGTGCACAGTTGGGGGTCTCCCATCTGTACACGTGCACAGTTAAGAGTATCCCAACTGTGCACGTGGACTTTTGTGTTGACAACCTGCGTATCAGTTGAGACGTGCACAGTTGGGAGTCTAAATGTGCACGTAAAACGTTAGTTGAATACCAATCGGTGCACATAAAACGTTAGTTGACTACCATGTGTAAATTACTAGGAGGAAAGATAGGAAAGGAGGGAAAGATGGTAGGGAAAGAGATTAGGAGGAGGACATTACAAGGGAGGAAATAGTCAAGGTATTAGGGATGATGAAAGATGGAAAGGCACCTGATATAGATATGATTCCAAGTGAAGTATGGAAACATGGGGGGACAGAATTAGAGTAATGGGCATGGATAATGTGCAATAGAGTATGGGGAGAAGAGGGGTGGCCAGAGTTATGGAAAGAAGGAATAGTTATATCAATAGTGAAGAAACGCAAAGGGAAGGAGGTTAATGATTATAGAGGAATGACACTAATGCCAACACTGTATAAAGTATATGTGCCTGTTTTATCTTAGAGGTTAAAAAAGAAGTTGCGAAGAAAAATATAGAGAAACCGAATCAGACAGGGTTTAGAAAAGAGACGGGGGTGATTGACAATATGTATGTTCTGAACTATTTAGTGCAGGGGTCATCAGCGAGGGGAAATTTCTCGAGTCCAGCTCCGTTAAAACGTGCGGACGCTCGCTGCGGCTCTCCCACCAAGAGTCTCCACTC
>CAKNXH010062084.1:20018-72990 GCA_932178445.1 Andricus quercusramuli
AAACGTGCGGACGCTCGCTGCGGCTCTCCCACCAAGAGTCTCCACTCTACTCTAAGGGTTCGGGGTGGTGGTAAATTCTGACGTCATAGAATAGAATTTACTACCACCCCGAACCTTAGAGTGGAGTGGAGACTCTTGGTGGGAGAGCCGCAGCGAGCGGTCCACACGTGTTAACGGAGCTGGGCTCGAGAAATTTCCCCTCGCTGATGACCCCTGATTTAGTGAATAAGAGGATTAAATGGGAAATTCTTAGAGAGACAAAATGCAAGGTAAAAGTAGGAGAGCAAGTGGGAGATAGTTTCTGGTTGGTGATAGGAGTAAGGCAAGGATATCCTCTGAGCCCACTTTTATTTTTTATATTAATATCAGACTTGGAAGAAGAAATGAAAACCAAGGATGGGAAGGAGTTGGGATAGGGAACGAAAAGATATATGTATACACTGGCATACGCAGACGATATAGTGTTGATGGCAGAGGATGAAGAAGGGAAGGTGGGCTTGATTACATAATTAGAGAAATACATAGAAGGAAAAAAGGTGAATTTATATGTAGAAAAGGCAAAGATAATGAGGTTTAGAAAAGGACGGGGAAGAAAGGAAGAATGAACGGGGAGATGGAAGGGAATAAAATTAGAAGAAGTAAAGAAGGTTTAAGAAAAATTCGAGAGGGAGAATTTGGTTTATTTGACAAGCTGGTATCGCCGGTATTAGGTTATGGAGCAGAGATATGGGGATGGAAAGAAAGGAAAGAGTTTCAGAGTTTACAAGAAATGTATATAAGGTGGACGCTAGGGGTAGACTGGCGGACGCCGGGATATATGGTGAGACAAGAAGCGCAAAGAGATAAATTAGGTACCACAGCGGGAAAGATGGCATGGAATTTTGAGACGAAGCTGAGGAAGGGAAAGAGAGGGAAGTTAGTGAGAAAGTGTTTGATGGAGGTAGAAGAGAAGAGAGGGAGGGCGATTGAATTAACGAGATGGGAGGAAGAAAGGTGGAAGTTCTTTAAGGCTAGAGATATAGAAGACGAGACTGGAGTAACCTATGAAAAGTGGAAAAAAGGGAGAGAGAAAGACAATTCATAGAAAGGTGGGGGATGATTGACGAATCGAAATATAGTAAATGGTATAAGATGATAAAAAAGGAAGGAGTAGCAAAGTATTTAGAAAAGGGATGGGGAGAGAAAATATGGACCAGAATACCAAGATTTGCATTGGGTACGATGCAAGGGCACGTATGTATTGCGAAAAGGAAGAGAACAGGAAGTGCAGAATCTGTGAATGGGAAGAGGAAACATGGGAGCATGTATGGGAAGGACTTAGGAGAGGAATGGAAGATAAAGGAATCTGGCAAGGGAATGGGTTAAAGATTCTAGGGGAGGATGCTTTTGGGTAAGAGTGGATGAAAGAGTTAGAGGGCGCTAGGGGAGCAAATGAGAAAGAATAGATGCAAAAAAAATAGCAAAATGGAGGTACAAGAGAAGGGAAAGAAAAAGGAAACGGAAGTCGCTTAAATTAGAAGCGTAAAGATTTTTAAGTAATGGTTATGTAATAGCAAACGTAAATTAAGATGCGTTTGCGATACCGCTGTCTCTCTCTCTCTCTCTCTCGCTTGCACTCTTGCTTTCGATCACTCGCTCAATCGTTCGATAACACGTCCGAAATTGCGCTATCGTCAAAAATAGAAATAAGGATATAGATAAAGATTTTCTGTAAGTCCTATCCTATAGATGAAAACTCGTAATTTCATGGAGAAAGAATTTCTGTTAGCTATAGTAAGTCATAGGGTGACCTCTATATTTAAAAATTAAAACTATAACAGAATTAAAAAAGTAGATTTCTCATTTTATCGATCGCCGATAAGTATTTCAATTTATTTATTTCTACTATTACTTTCAATATGAGTTGTTATTAAATTTTTCCTACATTTTCAATCCAGGCGCAGATGTTCTTTTTCAGGATATATGCGCGTTATATTCTTGCCGATATTATTGTATATACCATGACATGGTATGTACTATAGTCTAATCGATGAGATCAGATGAATGACGATATAGTCTCAGACGCTACCGCAATGATGTATTATAATGCTTGGAAAAATATAAAGTGAGAAATAATGGAATTTTTAAATGAAAGTTATAATTTCATGCTTCTTATTTTCTGAACTGATTGATTAATTATTTTTTTAAAGTCTTTGTTACGTTGTTAAATGACTGTATATGAATTAAATTTTCAAAATGATATGTACATATATATTTAAAAAAATGTTTAAATTAGTTTTGAAGCTTACTATTGAATTAAAGGTATAGAAATTCAATTTTTAAACAAGAAATATATATACACATATATATATATATATATATATATATATATATATAATGTGAAAACTACTTGAATGTTTCAATGAAACTAATTGTTTAATGCTATTTACATTGTGAACTGATTGATTAATTATTAACTGATTCTATTAAAACTTAAATTTTCTGGAATTAGTTTAAAAGGTTGTTGATACTTCAAATTGTCAGAAATAAGAGCTTGAATTTGAAAAATATATATATAAGGTAAACATTATTTAAATTTTTCAATGAAAATTATAGATTGATGCTTTAATGAATATCTCAATTCAATTTTAAAAATTATATAATAAATACTATGTTCAAATTTCTTCGAAAATTAGTATAAAAAGTTATTAATAATTCAAATTTTCAGAAATGAAATTTCATGTTTAAAAAATATAAAGTAAAAATTATTTTAATGTTTTAATGGAAATAATATTTGCATGCTTTTTATGCTGTAAACAGTTTAATTAATTATTGGTTGATTATTTTGTTTAAAACTTCAAATTAAATATAGCTTTTATTTTTTTTTCAATTAAGTAACATCAATTGATTATTTACACGAAGGTTATGTAATAGAATATTTGTTATTATGTTTATAATGAAAGTTTACTTTTTCTTTAAAATACCTTTATTGCAATTATATAATCTTTTCAAATACTTGTGACGTTGTGAAATAACTCTATCTGGATTCAATTTTCAAGATTATATGTACATATTTTTTTTTAATCAGTTTAAAAGGTTAGTAATGAATTGGATGTATAGAAATAAAATTTCATATTGAAAGGAGAATATAATGTAAAAATTGTTTGAATGTTTTAATGAAAATAATAATGTAATGCTTTTTATGTTATGAACTGATTAATTAATTATTAACTGATTTTATTCAAACTTACATTTCTGGAATGAGTTTGAAAGGTTATTGATCATTTAAATTGTCGGAAATGAGAGTTTGAATTTGAAAAAAAATATAAAGTAAAAATTATTAGAATGTTTCAATGAAAATGATAGATTAATGCTTTAATGAGTATCTGAATTCAATTTTCAAAATTATATCTAAATACTATGTTTACATTTTCTCAAAAATTAGTACAAAAAGTTATTAATAATTCAAATATTCAGAAATGAAATTTAATGTTTAAAAAATATAAAGTAAAAATTATTTGAAGTTTTCAATGGAAATAATAGTTTTATGCTTTTTATGTTGTAAACAGTTTAATTAATTGTGGATTGATTAAATTGGTTAAGAACTTTGAATTAAAAAAAGATTGAATTTGAATTTTTTTCAATTAAGTAACATAAACTGATTATTTACACGAAGGTTATGTCATTGAATATTGGTTATTACTTTTATAATGAAAGTTTACTTTTTCTTCAAAATACATTTATTGCAATTATATAATCTTTTCAAATACTTGTGACGTTGCGAAATAACTCTATCTGAATTCAATTTTCAAGATTATACATATGTACGTATATTTTTTTTCAATTAGTTTAAAAGGTTAGTAATGAATTAAATGTATAGAAATGAAATTTCAAATTAAAAGGAGAATATAAAGTAATAGTTATTTGTGATACAAGTGCGTAAAATAGGTGATTGTGTGCGAGTGTGAATTTTGCAGCATAAGCCGGAGCTCGAAGCATGAGTCGGTGGTTAGCGCACGAGCGAAGCGAGTGCGAAAACGTAGACGAGTGCTTCGAACCGCAGGCGAATGATGCAATCATACGAGTTACCAATCACCTACGCGCACGTGTATCACACGCTATTTTTCGCAACTCCCGTCCGAAAATGTTGTCAGGAGGTGGTAACGAAAAATACTGATTTTATATTGCATAGAACGGAGTAAAGAAAGGGTGACGCACAACTTTGCACGTAGAAACTTTGCACGTGCCCAACTGTGCACGTCGATGGCCGGACGGAAAACTGTGCACGTCCATCTGTGCACGTCCAACACCACAGGAGCCCATCTGTGCACGTCGAAATTTCGACTTGCACAGTTGTCATTTGGACAACTGTGCAATCACTGTGCAATCACACTGTGCACATATGTCACTTGCCCAACTGTGCACGTTCAGGTCCTTACGGAAGGGTTGTACTTAAGTAATTCAGAGAGTTCAAGGAATTCAGAGAATTCAAGGGATTCGGAGAATTCAAGGAATTCAGAGAATTCGAGGAATTAAAAAAATTCAAGGAATTCGGGGAATTAGAGTAATTCAGAGAGTTAAAGGAATTCAGGGAATTCAACGATTTTAATGCATTCATCGAATTCACTACGAATTCACGGAAATCTATGAATTCCTTGAATTCTATGAATTCGTCGAAAGTGAGGCTAGTGGGATTTTCAAACTTTTGCGCATGTCCGAATTCTTTCTCCCATTTGTTCTTTAGAATTGAACGCTTTATGGCTGTAGTCTTTGAAAGTTTATCGTTTAACAGTCGAATTTTGGGCTGAAAAATATTATTAATCAACTAGGAAATATCAATTTAACAAATTTTAATAGATTTATGAATCTTACCTTTGGAGTGATACGTGCAGTTTTCATATTTGGAACCAATTATGAATTTTTGTACGAAAAAGCACTTAAAACTAGGCCAATTTATGAGATACGATAAATAGAGAGAATTTGTAAGGTTTTATAGTTGTTTTTATGCAAGTTAAACTCTGGAATCCGTCGAACTTCAAAAAATTTTGCACTATTTTTGACCCATGCTTGAGAAAGGGAACTTTTTTTCTTGCGGGACATAATACTTCATTTTTCCACTTATGAAGTATTTAGCAGAACATTTTCAAGAAAATCGTGCCAGGTGCAGCAAGATAATTTAATATTAATGATTCTATCGCAAATTTTCAAAAAGGCCTTTTTCCAGAGGAAATACACGTGAACATTCATGGGCTTTGAACAACCTTTAAAAATGAATTGATTTTAAAATGAGAAAAATACGTGCTTACTTTTTTGTGTTTGAATAAATCTGGCGGGCGAGACCAAGAAAATTTGAAGAAAAACATGTGAACCACCCAAATAAATAAACCTTGAGATTTCTCTAACCAATGATCAAGAAAAATGTGTAACCCATCATTATACATCGCCACATAAACAACAGTAAAACACTCATAAAAAATATTTAAAAAAATTTCTTTTCCAGTTTATTTTTTGTGAAATTATCAAAAAAGGCATAAAAGAAATAAACGATTTGGTCAAATCAAAGACAGATAAGTAACTAGAAAAAAATAAATACCTACCAAGTAGGCACGGTAGTTAGTGGTCATTAGGACGGTCAAAGGACATGAGATGTCTCTATACCCACTGGAAGACTCAAAGAAGCTTAATAAGATGAAACTATTGAAAAGTAAATTCAAAATAGTACATTGTGTATCAAGGGCGTGAAGAAGGCTTTTTTGACGAGTCAAAATAGCCGTACGCCCTTGACACACACTGTACTGTATTTATATATGTAGCGGGCCTAAAGTTTCATGTAGCGG
Organism: Andricus quercusramuli; assembly: GCA_932178445.1. Classification (NCBI taxonomy): domain Eukaryota; kingdom Metazoa; phylum Arthropoda; class Insecta; order Hymenoptera; family Cynipidae; genus Andricus; species Andricus quercusramuli. Next base: position 25,835 of record CAKNXH010062084.1, read on the forward strand.
GCGTAAAGTTTCATGTCAGCCCGGCGGCGGAGTGCGCATGTCCGAACGTCACTGGGCTGGAAGTGGCCACATTACGCCTGCTTCACGTGCATGCAATGGCGCGTTTTTAAGGGGGTCGAACGAAAAGAGATTTTCACATATCTTCAATAATTTGAAAGGAATAATTTCATCAAAATAATATTTGAAATATTTTTAAACTAACTTTAAGAAAGTTAATACGCTCTATTCCACCAGGATTGAATAATTTTAACTGTTGAAAATTTATTATACGTAGATACAAAGGATCACCCTCGTATAAACCCTTACGTAAGGACATAAACGTGCACAGTTGGGCAAAGGACATCTGTGCACGTACACAGTTGGGCAAGTGACAACTGTGCACGTACACAGTTAGGAAAGTGACATCTGTGCACGTTAAAGTGCACAGGAGTCCATCTGTGCACGTCTAAATTTCTACGTGCACAGTTGTCATTTGGACAACTGTGCACGTGCACAGATGGTACTTGGACAACTGTGCACGTGCACAGATGGCACGTGCACAGTTGGCACGTGCACAGTTGTCCCTCTGACCAACGACGTGCACAGTTGTCCGTCTGGCCATCGACGTGCACAGTTGGGCACGTGCAAAGTTGCTACGTGCAAAGTTGACCCCATCCCGTAAAGAAATTACAAAAAAAAAATTTTCAATGTTTGAAAAAAATTGAAAAAAAAAACAAATTTTCCAAAAAAAAATTTGTGCAAAAAAATGTTTGAAAAGAAATTTTGTGAAAAAAAATTTTTGAAACAAAAATTTTGTGAAAAAAAAATTTCAAAACAAAAAATTTAGTGAAAAAAAATTTTGAAAAAAAAAATTTGCTACGAAACCCTAAAAGTAAAACTTCAATCATTAAAACATTCGTTCAAGTTAAATGGATATCAACACCAGTGTTTAAAGTTACCTATGCCAGTGTCTAAAGTACATCATCTCGAATGTGCGCATGCGCAGCTTTTTCACCAGTGTCTCAAGTAAGCCATCTTCAAACTGCGCATGCGCGAAATTTTTTCACGCACAGTCTGCTCAAATAAGGTACTTTAGGCACCATCTACATGCATGCAAACGTCATCTTTAGAGGTGGGTGTTGCAAAAAAATTATTTTCATCATACCTCAATCGAAAAGTCGACTTTCGATTATCGATATATGATGAAAAATTGTATGCGTAACTCGGGCCGAGGCACCGATTTCACTCGTGTGATATCAGCCCTCGCTTCGCTCGGGCAGCTAACTTCACACTCGTGAAATCGTTGCCTTTCGACCCTCGTCACGCAATATACTATTGAATGTTTCGATGAAAATTATAGATTAATGCTTAAATGAGCATCTGAATTTAATTTTCAAAATTATATCTGAATACTATGTTTAAATTTTTTCGAAAATTAGTATAGAAAGTTATTATTAATTCCAATTTTCAGAATGTTTAAAAAATATAAAGTAAAAATTGTTTGAACATTCCAATGAAAATAATACTTTCATGCCTTGTATGTTGTGAACAGTTTAATTAATTATTGCTCGATTAATTTTCGTAGAAACTTTGAATTAAATAAAGATTAAATTAAAATTTTTTTCAATCAAGTCACATAAATTGATTATTTACTTGAAGGTTATGTAATTGGATATTGGTTATTATTGCTATAATTAAACTTTACATTTTCTTTAAAATATCTGTATTGCAATTATATAATCTTTTCAAATGCTTGTGATGTTGTGGAATGATTCTATTTGAATTCACTTTTCAAGATTATATATGTACATATATTTTAGTTATTTTTCATTAGTTTAAAAGGTTAGTAATACATTAAATGTACAAAAATTAAATTTCAAATTTAAAGGAGAAGATAATTTAGAAATAATTTGAATGTTTCAATGAAAATAATTGTGTAACGCTTTTCATGTTATGAATTGGTTAATTAATTATAATCTGATTCCATTGAAACTTATGTTTTCTGTAATTAGTTTAGAAGGTTATTAATGAGTCAGATATTCAGAAATGAGAGTTCAAATTAAAGGAAATATATCAAGTAAAAATTATGTAAATTTTTTATATGAAACTTATAGTTCAAAGCTTCTTATTTTTTGAACTGATGAGTTATGTGATCAAAAAAAAACATAAGGAGGAAAATAAAAGGTTTGAAGAAGAAGCGGAGACAGCTGGGATGGATCAAGAGGTTTGGAAGTGTGCAAATAAAGAGAGAAGAAGAAGGAAAAGAGTAAACCAGGATATTGAGATGGTAGAATGGAAAAATATTTAATGGAATCACTAGGAGGGGTAGAGAGGAAAGTTAGGAAAGGAGGAAAATATGGTAGGGAAACATATGAGGAGGACATTACAAGGGAGGAAATAGTCAAGGTATTTGGGGATGACGAAAGATGGAAACGCACCTGGTATAGATGATATTCCAAATGAAGTACGGTAATATGGGGAGACAGAATTAAAGGAATGGGCATGGATAATGGGGAATAGAGTATGGAGAGGAGAGGGGTGGCCAGAGTTATGGAAGAAGGAGAAGTGATACCAATAGTGAAGACAGGCGAATGGGAGGAGGTTAATGATTATAGAGGAGTGACATTAATGCCAACACTATATAAAGTATATGTGACTGTTTTATCGGAGAGGTTAAAAAATGAAGTTGTGGAGAAAAAGATATAGCCACTCAGTCAGACAGGAATTTGAAAGTGGATGGGAGTGATCGACGATGTATATGTTCTGAACTACTTAGTAAATAAGAGGATTAAAAGGGAGAAAGGGGCAATGATAGCAGCGTTCGTGGACTTGAAGGCGTCGTTTGACTCATTAGACCGTGCTGAAATCGAAAAAATTATGGTGAAAAAGGGGACGAGAGGGAAGAACAAAGAGAGTATCGGAAATTCTTAGAGAGACAAAATGCCAGGTAAAAGTAGGAGAGCAAGTGGGAGATAGTTTCTGGTTGGTGATAGGAGTAAGGCAGGGATATCCTCTGAGCCCACTTTTATTTATTATATTAATATCAGACTTGGAAGAAGAAATGAAAATCAAGGATGGGAAGGAGTTGGGATAGGGAACGAAAAGATATATACACTGGCATACGCGGACGATATAGTATTGATGGTAGAGGATAAAGAAGGGATGATGGGCTTAGTTACAGGATTAGAGAAATACTTAGATGGAAAAAAGTTGAATTTAAATGTAGAAAAGACAAAGATAATGAGGTTTAGAAAAGGAGGAGGAACAAAGGAGGAATGTACGGGTAGATGGAAGGGAATAGAATTAATGAAGTAAAAGAGTTTAAGTATTTGGGATATACCTTGCAAGCAAATGGAGATCATAGAGCTCATATAAGAGAAAGTATAGAAAAGCAGCAGGGGTAATGAAACAGATATGGGGAATAGGAGGAAGAAGGTTTCAAACAAAATTTGAGAAGGAGAATATGATTATTTGATACGCTAGTATGGCCGGTATTAGGTCACGGAGCAGAGATATGGGGATGGGAAGAAATGGAAGAGATTGAGAGTTTACAAGAAAGGTATATAAGATGTACGCTAGGGGTAGACGGCAGGGCGCCGGGATATATGGTGAGAGAAGCAACGCAAAGGGATAAATTAAGTACTAGAGCGGGAAAGAGGGCATGGAATTTTAAGACTGAGCTGTGGGAGGTGAAGGGAGGGGAGTTAGCGAGAAAGTGTTTGATGGTGGTAGAAGAGAGGAGAGGGAGGGCGATGGAATTAACGAGATTGGAAGAAGAAAGCAGGAAGTTCTTAGAGAGATAGATGACGTGACTGGAATCAACTGCGAAGAAGTGGAAGAAAGGGAGAGAGGAAGACAATTAATAGAAAGATGGAGGATGATTGAAGAATCAAAATATAATATATTGTATAACATGATCTAAAAGGAAGAAGTACAAAAGTATTTAGAAGAGGGATGGGGAGAGAAATGATGGACCAGAGTAGCAAGTTTTAGATTGGGAAACGAGTATGTATGGGGAAAAGAAAGATAACAGGAAGTGCAAAATTAGCAAATAGGAAGAGGAAACAAGGGAGCATGTATGGAAAGGATGAAGGAGAGGAATGGAAGATAAAGGAAGCCGGCAAGAGAATGTGGTAATGATTCTAGAGGAGGATGGTTTGGGGGAAGAGTGGATCAAGGAGTTAGAGGGTGCTAGGGGAGCAAATGAGAAAGAATGAAGTCCCTTAGGGGAAACATTATGAATAAAGAAAAAGTACATCTAATCCAATTACGCATTGTCCGCCAATGTGTGTGATGTTGCGATATAATGATTTGAATTTAATTTTCAGAATTATATGTGAATATGTTTCAATTTTTTCTGAAATTACTATAAAAGGTTACATATAAATCGAATTTTCAGAAATGAAAGTGTAAATTAAAAAAATGTAAAGTAAAAATTGTTTGAATGCCTGAATGAAAATTATAGCTGAATGCTTTTTATGTTGGCAACAGATGAACGAATCATTAGCTGATCAATTTTTTTAAATATTAAATTACATAAAGATTATATTTTAATTTGTTTAAATCTAGTACATAAATTGATTATTTGATTGAAGGCTATGAAATTAAATATTGACTATAATTTCTATGATAAAAGATTATTTATGTTTGAAATACCTCTATTCCAATTGCATAATTTTGGTAAATTTTTCGATGTTGTAAAATAAGTACCTGAATTCTGCTTCCAATATTATATCTACATATTTTTTACTTTCATTTGGAATTTATAATTTTGTTATTATTAATTCAAAATTTCAGAAAAATATAAAGTAAAAATTATTCGAATGTTTTTATTAAAATAACTGTTTATTGCTTTTTATGTTGTGAAATGATTAATTAATATATACATTTTTTTTTTATTTCTCTGGAATAAGTTTTGAAAGTCATTAATAAATTAAATGTATAGAAATGCAATTTCAAATGAAAAACTGGTTAACTGATTCTATTTTATGAATAAATTAAATTTTCAGGAATAAAAGTTTAAATCCTTCATATGAAAAAAGGTAACCTCCATATTGTGTAAGATTGTATGTATGCATGTATATTTATTGCCTCTGAGAATACAAGATTCTGTGGCAAGGGAAGGCCACTATTACAAAAATCGATAAAATTGAGATCCTATTCTAAAAAGATGATTGAGTCGAAGTCGAAATATCGTAACGCCTTTTCCGCACTTCTGATTCGTCGTGTAGTTATCGATTGCGATTTTCGACAATCGATACTTGCCGTTCGGAAATTCCGCGTCCTCATTTGAATTTGGTTTCTTTAAATAATTTTATTTATGGATAATATTATTATTAACTATGGTAAACCAATAAACAATAATGATATTAGTATGGTTTATCAGTCATATAATTACACGATTTATATTGATGGTTATATTTTGTTAATTATGGTTTCATGGTCCAGTACTACATGTCGATCCTTTTCCGGTTGTAACAACAGCTGATCAGCAGTGAGATTCCGATAGCGTGTCGAAAATCGAACGCACCTCGTTTTCTAATGTATGGAGATAGAAAGAGAGGTTTGTTCGATTTTCTACTTCGAAACAGCATCTGAGTCCCACTGTAGGACACAACATTTTTCGAAACGTGTCGGCTTTGTTAGTTTCTATTAAAAAACGTGTTCGGTTCTTAGTTTCGATTGAAAAACGTGTAAAACTTCCTCGAAACGCGTTGCTTTTATCGATTAAAACCGGAACTGCTACTTTCGAAAATTCTTCATTGGGAACACTGCAGTGGATAAAGCGACAGTTGAGAAGCACGCGCACGTGTAGTGTTCTAAAGAGTTTAAGTGCTCGGAGAAATTCTCACGAGCATGAGAATATGCTCGAGAATATGCTCGACCTTTATGTGCTTTCAGAATTTAATGAGCATTTTTGAGCATTTTTAATTAGGATTCAAGCAATCGTATTTTCTACTTTCAATAATAATAATTACATTGTTTAAATTTGGCGGGAAAATGCATCGCTTTAAATTCAACTCAAAACATTAATTTGTTATAAAAAGACTCATTTTAAACAAATCACACGAATTTTCATCTGAAAAAAATCTATTTTCAACCAAAATTAGAAAAGTTGAAATGTCAGAAAAATAAATGTTCAACAGAAAAAAAAATTTCAACAAGATATTTTTTTTCCTTGAAACAAATTATTTTTTAACAAAAAACGTAACAATTAAATTTTTAGTTGGGACAATCAATTTTCAATCAAAACAATGAATTCTCAACAAATTAATTCAATCTGAAACTAAAAAAGATAAATTTACAAACCAAACATATAATATTCAAAATTTGCAGCTAGAGAAGAATATTTAAAAAAAAACGAGTTTTCAGTAAAATTAATTAATTTTTAACAAAAAATATAAATTTTCAAGCGGAAATGGAATCGTTATATCATCAGTTGAAAAGAAAAATTAATTTTCAACTGAGAAGAAATGAACTTTCAACCAAAGAAATTAATTTTTAATCACAATGATGAATTTTTAAACAAAAATATTAAATTTTGAGCAAATAGTAGACTTTTCAATCCAAAAGATGAATTTTCTATTAACAAAAAAAAAGAATTTTCAACTAAATAGTTTTTTTCCAATGAAAGAAATGAATTCTTAACAAAAAATAGAATAGTTCAAGTGATTTTTCAACTAAAATGATGAATCTTCAATTTAAAAAATTTAATTTTGAACCAAATACATTGATTTTCAAAAAATAGTTCAATTTTCACCGAAAAAATTAATCTTCAATAAAATTAAAGTAAATTTTAAACGAAATAGTATAATTTTCAACTAAGAAAAAAATGTGTTTTTTTTTATAACAAAAAAATTATTTTTTAACGACGTGATTCAATTTTAGACTAAAAAAGATAAATTTACAAACCAAAAATATAATATTTCAATTTTCAGTTACAGAAGTATATTTAGAAAAAACGAGTTTTCAGCGAAATTAATTAATTTTCAACTAAAAATATAAATTTTCAAGCGAAAATGGAATAGTTATATCTCCTGTTAAAAAAATTGATTTCCATCCAAAAAGAAACAAATTTTCAGCCGAAGAAATTAATTTTCAATAACAATGATGAATTTTCAACCGAAAATATGAATTTTTGACCAAATAGTGGATTTTTCAACCCAAAACATGAATTTTCTCTATCAACAAATAGAGAAGAATTTTCAACCAAATAGTTTTCTTTTTAGCCAAAGAAATTAATTCTTTAAAAAACCGATTCATCAAATTTTCTACTGAACAGATAATTTTTTAACGAAAAAGATTACATTTCTATCAAAAAAAGTAAATTTGCCACAAAAAATGGAATATTTAAAGTGAATTTTCAACTAAAATGATGAATCTTCTATTTAAAAAAATTTAATTTTCAACCAAATACATGAATTTAAAACTAAAAAGATAAATTTTCCACCAAAAATAAATTAGGATAATTTTCAGTTCCTAAAATAAATTTTCAAACAAAAAATAGGATACCTATTTAAATTTTCAGTAAAAATATTATTTTCCATTCAAATTAAAGTAAATTTTCAATGAAATAGTATAATTTTTAACCAAGAAGACTACATTTTTATCAAAAAGATAAATTATCGACAAAAAATGGAACAGTTATATTTCCAGCTTAAAAAAGTAATTCTAAATAAGAAAAATACAAATTTCCAATCAAAACGATCAATTTTCAACCGATAATATGAATTTTCTTACAAAATAGATGAGTTTTCTAACAAAGTACAGGAAGTTTCAAACAAATATTTTAATTTTTTAAGGAATTTCCAACCAAAAAGATGAATTAGTCACCAAAAAACTGAAATGTTCTCCCACAAAATTTGAATTTTAAACAAAATACAGGAATTTTAAACGAAAAATTTGAATCTTCAACTTAAGATGATAAATTTTGAACCAAACATGTACGAGTTAAATTTTCAGTTAAAATAATTAATTATCATCTAGGAAACATTATTGTCAACAAAAGAATTGAATTTTCAATAAAAGAGGGAGATTGTAACTAGAATGATGAATCGTCAACCGAATAAATAAATTTTTAACAAAGTAGTTCCACTTCCAACTAAGTACTTGAATTTTCTACCAAAAAAGATGAATTATCAACGAAAAACGTGATATATTATATTTCAACCACAAAAAGAATTTTGATTTTATACGAAAAATAGTTGAATTGAAAGGAAAAACATGGATTTTCTACAAAATGGTTTGAATCCTCAACCAAAACAGATTAATTTTCAACCAAATAGTGGCAATTTTTAACCATAATAATAAAATTAATTTCAACTTCAATTTATCAAAAATTCCCTAAATCTGTCAGGTTTTTCCTGACATTCTCTGACTTTCTGGAATTACCTGACCAGTAGCAACTCTGTAATTTAAAAAAAGTATATATTCATTTCACTCTAGAATGTTTTTGTAAAAATATGTGTATTAATTATGATATATATTTGTTTAAGCAATAAATGCTTTAAACTCTCTTAAATGCTCTATAAATGCTCTGTTAGAGCGTGAATGCTGAGCATATTCTCAGGAGCATTTGCGCGTGACTGTGGCGCCGATTTCAAAAGCTTGGCTCACCTCCTCTTTTGGTGTCCTCGGCTTGCGTCCGGCAGGTTTATAAATATTGTAACTGCCGACTTTGGGCCAAGTTAACTTTTTGCCCTAATTCACGAATTTTAATTAATAATTAGAGCGGTCTTAAGAAAGGGGTCTTCACATGGAGAAAGAATAAGATTCTTTTATTATCATGAAACACTTTTTTATTCCTTATTCCTGATCTAGCCTATTTGTACAATTCAGTTTTCTAAGCCCTAAGCTAATTTTCAAATTATAAAAGAAATTTCTGAATAAAGTCTGTTTATTTTTTACAATTCCAGGTTGTGTTAATAATCACACTAAAAGAATTTCTTGCAGTAAGTCGTGCTCCTCGGGCACGACTTAGTTTAACTATTTTTCTCTATCTTAATTCTACATATGTCTCTCAATCATACAATCTAAACACGAAATATTCATAAAATGCAGTATTTTGATTTTATTTCTCTCTTTTTAATTCATAACTCGCCGTTTATTAAATATAAAACTAAACCATAAAAGGTAAGTATAGTCACACAAACAATTATTTTTGGTGCGTATTTCGCTTTTTCAAGTTTTATTATTTTAGAAAGGATATTCGAATCAAGGAATTCCTTCCTTTGATAAATTTGTAGGCTCCTCAGAGCTTTAGGGTCTGTTCTCAGAAACAGATCGTATTTCCCTCGTTTTTCTCACTCCTCTTTCTTTCTCTGAGGAAACCTTTTTCATAAGAGGAAATCCCTTGATATTTGCCAAATGGTGGCTGACCGCAAATCTAATTAATCTTTATGAATGCTAATTTGCTTATAAAGAAAAGTCAAAATATAATAATAATTATAGGACCTGTCAATCAGGTGAAAACAAGTAATCCCTAAAGGTGCCGTCCGGGCACGTTCGCTATAAGCGAGCTGGGCTTAAGTAGCCTCAAAACAGGTAGGCGCCGTTGCGCAAGGATGGGAGAGCAAGGGAGAGCTTCCCAGAGCCGACTTTACTTTCAATTTGAAATATTTATGGACACTTAGTCCGTTCGAAAACAGCGAGAAATATTTGGTCGCTCTTGGACTTTTGTGCTCAAGTGTTTTCGTAGCCAGGTAAAGGAGTTGACTCCCCTATCTCCCTATAAACAGCTTGGCTCACAAATGTACAAGGATAAATTATTGGCTTGGATTCTGTGGACAACTTGCCTCGGTAGACCAAGACAAATTCTCGAAAATGCCAAACGAATAAGGTTCAAAAAGAATATTTCTAACGCTAAAGGCTATAGCCAGCATAAGTGCCAAATAAAAGTGGAATTATTCCAAGAGAAAATATTTCATTCCAAGAACACGACTTTTGGTGGTACTCTGCCACATAAGAAATTTATTCAAACTCGGTGGATCTTTGCCACAATTTAATCAAGAATATTTTCGAAATGCGCTCTGCGAAACTCAAGAAAAACTCTAAGATTTTGGAACAAACTCGTAAATCGCTTCTCAAGTTAAATTGCCTTTCCGAGCAGTTTGGAGAGATAGATCGCTCCGCACTCCCCCAAGACGGACTCAACCCTTTTTGGAGTAAGTACCAAATTCTAAGTCTTTTTAGGACTTAGAATTCAATCGCTTACCCACACTAAGTGAATTGGGAGACAAGAAGAGGGAATAGATTCCCAAGTCTTCTCTCTTGTGTTCACTCTTGCGATCTGCGCTTTTCAGCTACAAGATCTAGAATGCCGTTTTTCGGCCGTGGAGCTCTTTTTATATTTTCGCCCCCGTTAAGTCTCCCACGCTTACGCAACTAAGCCAGAGTGGAAGTTTTCCGCGTCTGCGCTTCTCTCTCTCTCCTGAGTGATGCAACTTTTCAGAGGCATCACGCAGGAGTTAACTCTTTTGCCTATTTTCAGGCTACCCCTGTAACTCGCGGGTTACAATATATGTCACATAATTTATAGAATACATTAATTGCACTTTTCAATCATGAAATTTACGACTATAGTAACAGCTTGCATGAAAAAAAATTAAATTAATGAAACCTTTCAAAATTCAAATATGATTAACAAGTTTAAAAAAATACAAAAATAAGATTTTACTTTGATTGAAAATGCAACTCCTTGGTTGAAAAGTAAACAGCTTTTTTTCTAATTTACTTTTTTGGAAATTAAAATCAATTTTTTTCAAATGAAAATTTATCTGTTAGGCTGAACATTAACATTTCTTGAAATTTCATATTTTTGGGTAGAAAATTCAAACAATTCAGTAGAAATTCAACTGTTTTCTAAGAGATTCGTTGTTTATTTTTTTAACGAAAATCAAACTATTCAATGGCATTCACAGGTATTGCTGCGATATTACTTCCTCATATAAAAACTGTACATAAGACTTTCGGTATGTCAGTTCCTCTGTTCTCCGATTCTGTTTCACGTATAAAAAGCCAATCTAAAGATGCAAAATACTTGCGCCAAGTTGATGTCTTTACTTAGGACGAAGCTCCAATGGCCCCTAGGTATGCTTTGCAATTGACAGATCGTACACTACGTGATTTTATGAATGTTGATTTGCCATTTGGTGAGAAAATTATGATTCTAGGAGGAGATTTTAGACAATTACTGCCTGTAAAAACTCATGCAACTCGCAGTGAGTTGGTAAACTTATGAATTAAATTCAGTTCACTTTGTAAAATTTTCTTCTTATTGTCATTGACAGAGAATATGCATACTCTGCCTGGGCAACAACAATTTGATAGCTATTTATTGTCCGTTGGAGATCAATTCCAGAGTAGTTGAGCTATTAGACAAAAATACAGAACGACTTTATACCAGTGTTGATAGTGTTGACAACTGTGATAATGGGGATATCATCGACGCAATACTGCCAGAATATTTAAACACATTGAATCCACCAAATATTCCACCGCATGAATTAAGATTAAGAAATAATTGCATTGTCATGCTGATTCGTAACCTTAGTATTGACGCAGGTCTTTGTAACGGGACGCGCTTGCAAACTAGAGCTTGCAAATAATCTTTTGCGATGTAGAATTTGAACAGGTGATAAAGCAGGAGAAATTGTATTCATCCATCGTATTACTCTGTACTGTGAAGATGTTCATCTATTTACTTTCAAACGTCGTCAATTTCCAATAAAATTGGCATTTGCAATGACTATTAACAAAAGTCACAAACTTTCGATAACATCGGAGTAGATCTTCGTAAAGATGTATTTTATACATGGACAATTGTATGTGGCATTTTCGCGAGTTAGGTCTGGGCAAGCATTACGGCTTTTCTTAGGAGAACAGCGACAAAGTGATTTGGTTAAAAATTATGTGTTCACAGAATTGTTTAAATAGATTATAGTTTGAATACAATATACATAGCAATAATATTGAATGTATTTAATTATTATTACAATATTTTTTTCATGATTTTCAGGCATATGTACTTTTATAAAAATCTCAAATAATTGAAAAACTTTAATCATCAAATAGAATTTTCAAAACTGTCATTAATCGAAATGAGTAAAACGCGCGCGCTTCAGCGCGCGTACGGTCTCGTAAATATAAAAATAAATGAAAAGTTATAATATCGTATGTACAATAGGTTGTTACGTCATACTGGTCGAGTTCGGGCAGTGTATTATTCGAATAGAGAGAAAGCTCTGATTTTTAAACATGTACTTACAAAGTTGTATATTGAGCGAAGCATTCCAGGGTTTATATTCGACAATAATAGTTGAAGATTTCTCTCGTTTATCATACCAATGTTGCGCAAGTAATGATTTCTAACGGGCGAGTAGATCGGATATTTGACGAGGATGTGTAAAAGATCCTCGTTTTCTCTTAGATTACATAACTGGCAAATCTGTTGTGGATCGATTACAGTGGTTCCAGCTTTAGAGGTCAGCTTAATGATGAACCTTGAGGAGGTTCTCATTTGAGCGAAAATGCGCTTAAATAGGAAAGGAGCTTTGAATAGCAGATATTGCTGGGGTAGCGCATCATTGTGTAAAATTGTACTGTATATATAACTAAAGTTGCTGTTTTCCAATCGTAACAGATCTCGCGAATGGAAAAATTCACGGTATCTATCAGCTACAGTTCTATTTAAAATTTTTGCTATTTGCGGTTTCGACTAGTTTTAGCATACAAAGTTTCGGATAGCGCGAGTCTTCCATATCGAAAATCTTCGCCGCCCAATTCAGCGCCATTTTTAATATTTGGTATGATACACATGGTAGACCTAATTCCAATCTGACAACAAAGTCAGGCGTATTTCTGGGTAGGCGCAGAAGATTTTTGAAAAAACGGACTTGTGCTTTTTCGAAGACATCTAGATAATTTAATCCGATAATGTGAGCCGCATACAATAAGGAACTCTTTATAATAGAGTCATGAATTTTATAAACGGAAGACCTAGGAGTTTTGCGCTGATCCGACCTTTCTTGAATATAGTGTATTTAGTTTTGTTGTTATTGACCGTGAGTTTGTTTATATTACAATACTCCTGGAGAGCATTGAGTTTTCTTATTGCGTCTATTTTAGATTCTGCAAGAATAATTAAATCATCCGCGTAAATCAGCACAATAATATCCGTGTCACCCATAATTCTGAGTCCCACAAGAACTTTTTGCCTACAAAAAATCTCGATATCGGAGGTTAAGAGGTTAAACATGATTGGGCTCAAAATCTCTCCCTGTAGAACTCCCTCAGTGATCGGCGATTCCACCGAGAACTCGTTCCCCACTTTAATGCAAGTTGAGGCTCTCTCATACAGACTTTTTATAATTCTAATTATTTTTGAACTGATTCCAATATCGAGAAGTTTTGACCAGATGTGAGCGTGATTGACCGATGTGAAAGCTCTTGAGAAATCCACAACAATGGCATAGATATGTCTATTCTTTTTTTGTAAGTAAATTTGTGGAACAGATGCCAAGGTGAAAATATTATCCATACAGCCCCTACCTCGGCGGAAACCTGCTTGGGCTTCCGGAATAATATGACACATTGACTCCCATTTTTCTAATCTAGCCAATAGAATTTGCGTAAAAATTTTAGGAAGTGAGTTTAAAAGGGCAATATTTCTGTAGTTATTGGGATTGGCCGGGTCTTGTTTTTTATGTACGAGACCGATCGCGTGCTTCTCAGCACGCGTGTTTTTGTCTTTAGGATGAATTACGAAACCTCTTATTATTTTCAATTCAAAAATTAATTATTTTTATGCACAGATTATTTTTTTTAAGTTAATCTGATAATTCAGTGTATACATAATTTTTTATCATGTCATTGGGACGTTGTTCTCCCAAAAAAATACGTAATGATTTCCAAGATCGAACTCGAGAAAATGTCACGTACAATTGTCCATGATTGAATACATTTTTACGAACATCTACTCCTATTTTTTCGAAGGTTTGTCCTTGACTTTTATTAATTGTCATCGCGAATGCTAATTTAATTGGAAATTGTTGTCGTTTGAAACTAAAGGCTAAACGTCTTCACAGTAGTGTAATGCGGTGAATGGATACAATATCTCCCGTTTTACCACGAGTTAGGATGCGAAATCGTAAAAGATTATTCGCAAGTTCTATTACTTGTACACGCGTTCCATTGCATAGACCTTCGTTAATACTGAGGTTTCTAAGTAGCATCACAATGCAATTATTTCGTAATTGTAATTTATACGGTGGAAGGTTAGGAGGATTTAAAGTATTAAGATATTCTGGCAGTATTACATCATCAATGTCTCCATTGTCACAATTTTCCGTACTATCCATGCTATACTATCCATGTTGTCTTGTCAAGTAATTCTACAACTCTGCAATTGATTTCTTCAACATCAACGTTTCGTGCAGATAATACAGCTATTTTCGCTATATCTTCGTACTTGTGATTATTAATTAATTGTTTAAATGTAGTCTCTACCATGTCATCCGTTCTCTGAGCTACACATTGTTTTGGAGCTATTAAATGATCATCATTGTCATTTAAAGTACCATTGCCAACAGACAGTAAATATTTCGCAAATTTTACCTCGCTTGGTGAAGTTCTCATATTTTGGTTTAATGAGAACACTGAAAAATGTTTCCATAGTGCACTAAACTTGATAGATAAATTGAGCAATTCACTTCGAGTAGCATTTACTTTTATAGGTAGTAATTGCCTAAAATCTCAACCTAGAAGCATAATTTTTCCTCCAAATGGCAAGTTAATATTCATAAAGTCACGGAGAGTTCGATCAATTAATTTCAAAGCATATCTTGGCGCCATTGGAGCCTGGTCCCAAATAAATAGATCTACACTCCTTAAATAGTGTGTATCTTTTGATTGACTTTTGATGTTTGATACGGAATCCAAAAATAGTGGAACAGGCATACCAAAAGTATTATGAAAAGTCTTTCCTTGTGGAAGTAATATTGCAGCAATTCCTGTAAATGCCATTGTACAAATATTCTTTCCCTTACTTCTTAATAAATGATATAATGTATAGTGTAAATGTATGTTTTACCTGATGCACCTGGCCCATCAATATAAAAACATGAATTGAAAGACGTTTTTTCATCTGTCATGACAACATTGAATACTTTATCGAAAATATCTTTCTGTTTTGAATTCAATTGTTTATACTGTATCATACCATTTTTCTCATGTTGTTTAAGTAACATTTCATCATTATTTCCATCGTCAATGGGAATATCATTTCCTGTTAGTTGTGGAATTGTAGGAAAATTACTAATATCATATCTTTCATGTGATAGGAAAGTGCTTATTTGAATATAAGCTTTTCTACGTGCTTCATCTAAATCATAATTTCTCTGACAGTATATTTATTACAGTATATTATTATGGTTACGTAAGATTCTGGAATATCACCGTCAGCAGTTGTGGTAAAAATTGCGGCTACTTCAATAATTTTTTGTAAATTGTAACCTCTACTATCCATTCCAGATTTTAATGAAAATAATAGTTGCATTTCAGGTTCAGTTTGTATATTATTGTTCACCATTGTTTCTTTTATTACTTCATGCATCATACGGTACGATTGCGAAAATATATTGCAGCTGCGAAGGGCAGTCTCAATTACATCCACAATTTCCCTATTCAACGTAGACATTTGATTGCATCGAATATTCGTAGCTTCATTTTGATCTACGATAAATAGTTGACCATAGGAAGGACTTCCATTTGCATCTTGATACAAAGATGTATTAATTTGATAATAAACCTGGCCATGTATTTTGAAGCAGCATGGTCCAGGACGTCTGTTATTGAATTTAACTAAATTAGCATTAAAAGACGCAAAAGCAAATGCATTGTTATAGCACCGTATACGTTCGTGAAAATGATTAGATTGTTCGTGTGTACCATCAAATAAACTCTTTATTAAAAAGGAAATGGTGGTGGATTAGGTAATGGTTCAAGAATGACTTCGCATTGACTGCAACAATCATTGAAAGAATTTTTCTTATTAGCCACTTTTTCAGCTTCAAAGTGTTTCGCGTTGCGATGTGTACATAACATATTCATTCTACCACAGTAGTGTTCAATTTTATCTGCACTTTGACTATTGTCAGACGTATTTTCTATATGAGAAAAAGCCAGATTGTTTGTATAAACATTTTCATTTCTATGCGATGCGCTGTTTGCTTCATGTTGTAAAGTCTGAACTATCTCTGTCTTATTTATTCTCACCACGGTTACCGGTATATCATTTATACTGTCATTAGTTTAAAAATAAAAAATGGTGTTAAGAAAATCATCTTGTTTCTTTTTAAATTTAACTGTTTAGTTCCAAATTCTCATTTTTTGATTGAATTTACACTTTTTTGTAGAAAATTCAATAATTTTTTAGAATTTTTTGTTCCCTCATGTCTTGAAAATTTTATTTGTTTAAAATTATTATTTTTTCTTTGAGATTTTTTTTTTTAATCAGTCTTTTTTGGTTGAGTTAAACTGTTTTTCATTTAGAAAGAAAATCTGTTTTTAATGAAATATTAACTATTACATATTTCGTTGATAACACAGGCCAACAAAATTTAAACCCAAATACCGGACTATGTGACCCGGAAGGATTTTGGTATCCTAAAACCGAATCCGTTATCCAAATTTTTCCTATACGTCAGGTTTTTGATATATCTTAACCTGAATGTGCAAAAATGACTATTTTTATCCATATTTGAGGCAATACAACACGATTAGCAATTTTTTTCCTCTCAAAACTGATAACGCCATCGTCTGTTACTCCCTTTTATCTTGAATTTACATTAACCAAAATCCTTCTGGGTCACATAGTCCGGTCTTTGTGTACAAAAATGATGTAATTTTTGTCGGCCATGTGTAATCAATATTTTTTGTTTTAAAATGAAACTATCTTCGTAAAAGTTGAACTACTTTGTTAAACATTAATTTTGTTGGTTCAATATACGTTTTTGTGTTTATATTAAAAATTTGACTGTTTATTTCAAAATTCGCCTTTTTTGATTTAATTTACACTTTTTTTTATAAAATTCAATAATTTTTTAGAAATTTTCGTTCCTTAATGTCTGGAAAATTTTATTGGTTTAAAATTATTCTTTTCTGTTTGAAAATTAATTCTTTTTTTTTTAAGTGTAAGATTGTAGTATAGAAGGAATCTTCATGTAATCGAATATTGGATATGATTTGTATAATAAAAGTTTATTTATATTTAAAATACTTTTATTCTAATTTCATAATTTTCGAAATGATTGCGATGTTGTGAGATAATTATCTAAATAATCTTCAAACTTATTTGTAAATGTGTTCTAAGTTTTTATGGAATTAGTTAAAAATATTATGATTGATTGAAATGTTTAGAAAAATATAAGGTAGAAGTTATTTTGATGTTTCAATGGAAATAATATGGTTGATTGATTTTTATGTTCTGAACAGATGAATCAACTATTATTAACTATTGAATGATTTATTATTTTCAAAAAAGTGAATTACATAAAGATTAAACACCAGTTCCTGTTAGATCACTGAAGTTAAGCAGTGTTGGGCGCGGTTAGTACTTGGATGGGTGACCGTTCGAGAAAAATACTACTGCGTTGCTGTTGGCGGTCGTGGGTGTGGTGAGCCCACACTTGTAGTTATTTACTACAAGAAACTATCCACCTAGAAACACTACCCTATTCGGGTAGTGTCACGCCTACCCCTAGAGGCTCGCCGAAAGGGAAACGGCTTAATGGTATAAAAAAAAAAAGTCACATAAATTGATTATTTACATTAAGGTTATGTGATTTAATATTGGCTCCTATTTTTATGATAAAAATGTTTCTTTTTTCTTCAATATATCTCCATTACAATGATATAATTTTCTTTAAACGTTAAATTAAATGTTAAATTAAAAATGTTGTGAAGTGAGTAACCGAATTCGATTTTCAAAATTATATGTGCATATATTTCAATATCTCCTGGTATTACTTTGGAAGGTTATGAATAATTTAAATCGTCAGATAAATATTAAATTTCGATGAAAATAATTGCTTGAGGGTTTTTATGTTGTGAACTGTTTAATTAATTATCAGCTGATTTATTTTAACCGCAAAATTGAATTACATAAATATTTAATTTCAATTATTTTAAATTCAAAATCATGAATTGATCATTTACTTCCAGGTTTTCTAATTGAATACTGTATATAATTTGTACAATAAAAGTTTATTTAAATTTGAAATACCACTAATTACATTATTTTTGAAATGATGCTGATGTTGTGAAACAAGTTTCTGCATTCAATTTTCAAAATTGTATGTGAATATGATCTTATTTTCTCTGAAAATAGTATGGAAGGTTACTAATATACTAAATTTTCAGAAATGATAGTGAATTTTTTTCTCAATATAGTATACAAATTATTACAATGTATGAATGGAAATTATAGTTGAATGTTTCTTATGTTATAAATAGTTTAATTAATCATTAGCTAATTATTTTTTTCAACAATTTTAAATTACATAATGATTGAATTTTAATTTCTTTTGATTAGGTAACATAAACTGATTATTTACTTCAAGGTTATATAATTGAGTATTGACTATACATTGTATAATAAGAGTTTGTTAATGTTTAACATACCTCTATTCCAATTATATATTTTTTTAAATTTTAAGATGTTGTGAAATGAGTATCTGGAATAGTTTATAGGGCTATTAATAATTCAAAATTTCACAAAAATATTAAGTACTAATTATTTCAATGATTCAATGAAAATAATTCTTCACATCTTTTTGTGTTATGAAATCAAGAATTTGATTGTTCAAGGAATTTGAAGGAATAAATAGTGATTCGAAAATTGAGTAAAGGAGAAACATGAACACAAAAGTTGGCGCTTGCGCGCGCACATAAAGGTCTAGTAGGTATAAATAACTATAAATGGTGAGGATGAGATTTTATAAAACATGTAGAAAGAAGTCTTGTAAGAAATTTAATTCATGTAAACTCTTAGGGGGCACATTATGAATAAAGAATAGAGTACCATCTGTGAACATCTGAATGTTTGCGTGCAAATTTGGGAGTGTCCCCTTTTTGCACGTGCACAGTTGTGCCAGTGGAAAACAACGTGCACAGTTCTAACCATGGCCCTCGATGTGCACAGTTGTTCCGTGCACAATTGTATCCCTCGCGAATTGAGACGTGCACAGTTGGTAGGCTACCATCTGTGCACGTGCACAGTTTGGAGTCTCCCACCTGTGCAAGTTAACCATTGCTAGGGTACCATGACTGCGCGTCGACATTTCGACGTGCACAGTTGTGAGTGTACACTCTGTGCACGCCAAATTTGAGACGTGCACAATTGATCCAGTGTATAGTTGTGCCTGTGGCCAACCACGTGCACAGTTTTACTAGTGGCCACTGACGTGCAATTATGGGCTCGTGCAAGTTGCTCCGTGCAAAATTGTTCGTCACCCTTTTACCTAAATACACTCTAAGTTTTAAGTATGACATCAAATGAAAATTTAAATTATCATTCGAATTCATGGACTTTAGGCACAAATGCAAGAAATTATTAATTCTGTTTTGAGTATAATTTAATTATTCAATTAATCGATGTGAGTAACAACCAGTTAGATCAGGACTCACCACTTTCAGCAGGTGCTGACTGCCACGACAAGTGCATGACTGCCACCTTTTTTTTCTGTCATTTTTTTCTTAGTTTTCCAGGAATTGAGCGAAGGGTTACGGTCACGGTGAATTACGCCTCGGCGTCCTTCACACCGGGCGGTCTGAATTTTGTTTGTACTCAAATTCAAAATATATTTTATTCCAGAGGGAGGTATAATGACCGTGAAGGTCTAGGGACCAGTCGAACGACAAGATTTATAAGGGCCTGTTTGACCTAGTCCCGCGACTGCCAGTCGGCAGTCGTTGCAGTAACTGACTGCCTTCTGGAGAGCCCTGAGTTAGATGGTATTCAAATCATGCACAACAATGAAATTTCCCACACCACCGAGCCCCGAGATTTAGACGGAGTGACGACAGTTCTGAAGTGGCTGAGGGCCATAGGCTAAAGGGGCTCTACTTCCTATTTTACCAGTCATTGATCCAATTGATAGGGAAATCGGTTTCGTTCCAACAAAAGCACCTTATGATCCAAGGTAATGTTGGAAGGCAAGCAAATAACAGATCAAAACAACTGGGAAAGTGGATTCTTTGACAGTGGATCTTGGGAGGAAATTATGAGACCCTGGGCACAAGCTATAGTAACGGGGAGAGCGAGAGATGGAGAAATTCCTTGTGGAATCATTGCAGTGGAAACAAGGACAGTTGAATTACATCTTCCGGCTGTTCCTGCTAATCTGGACTCTGAGGTGAAGACTATTTTCCAAGCTGGACAAGTTTGGTTCACAGATATTGCTTTTAATACTGCACAGGCTCTTTTTATCTTTGCAAACTGGAGAGGATTCTCTGAAGGAATGAAAGGTATTATTTTTTAATTCAAATTCAATTTTTTTTTAATGTTCAGTTGTGACCATTTTTATCGCTCTGATGGAAATTAATATAAAAGAAAAATGAGTGCAAAGTTTCAAATATGTTTGATTGTTTTACATATATGCATTAACTCATTATCATGTTTGGCGCCCTCATTGTCGATGGAATCGTGAAAATGAAGTTCAGGAATAAGGATCTCGTCAAAACGATGCATATAGAAACGATCCAGTTATTCAGAATCTCAAGGTATTTTAATTTTTCTACCGGTTTGTTCGAGAGCCTTGTGATTTTTTAAATCGATAAACAGAGAATTTCTCATTTTTTTCTGTGTATCAAAAACTTTTCTTGGTCATCTAAATTTTCAAATTGAAGCTCTCAAAATAATACAATTTACAATTTGAAGCGTTTAAATAAGAATCTGCAAACCAATGAATCTAATGCGGAACAACTATAAATGTGAAGCGTTTAAAATTGGAAATTTCGGAATCATTAAATGAGAAATGTTTAAAATTGTACCAGGGCATTTCCATCAAAACGCGGGCATGAGACGGTAAAATTTAAATCAGTCCTGCATGCCAAGTAAATAGTTATAAGTAAGGAGGATATATATTAGTTCCTTGATTTGAAAATGATTTTGACCAAACAGTTTTCAATATTGTATTTTGAAATGTGTAAAGTCCAAAAAAGTGGCAGGGTCGATTCCTCTTCTAGGGAGACATTACTTATATATCAATATATCATGTAGCTGCATTGCATGGTCAAATACGAATTATTTCTCATTGAGTAATAATAGCGTAGCTATTAGAAAGAACACATTTTAAAACTGCGTAAATTCGTACTTGTGCGTCGCGCTAAAATATGTATTGCTTCCAAA
The DNA here is from genome assembly GCA_932178445.1 of Andricus quercusramuli. NCBI lineage: Eukaryota > Metazoa > Arthropoda > Insecta > Hymenoptera > Cynipidae > Andricus > Andricus quercusramuli. The sequence continues at coordinate 47,220 of CAKNXH010062084.1, forward strand.
TAGAGGGAGGCTTGTTACCTCAACTTTCAAAGCTACTTTTTTGACATATTTCGATATGATTCGACCCAAGTAGCTCCAAAATACAATTTTTTTAATGTCCCTGTGTTTGTGTGTACGCAAATTTTTTCTGTTCACCATATCTCGAAAAGTAAATGATCATGAAATTTGGACGAATTGTAGCTCGGATTGATATCCAGGTCTGATAGGATTTCGAGTTAGATCGGCCACTCAAATGTGTTTTTTTTTTTCAGTTTAGAGAATTCAATCTAGTATATTTGTTAGCATATTTGTTTAAATGAGAAAAACTTTGTTCATGTTAGGAAAACCGCAGTACTGTATCTAACATGTGTGTTCGCGTCTTGGAGACAAGTAGACTGACCTATTGACGAACCTTCTATGGACTCTTATGATCCAGTAATACCGATTTATAAATTTGAATAATATACTGTTCATCTTGTTGATATGAGCAAAACTTTTTAAATATTGCTAATACATACAACAGTAATGTATATTCTGCATTTCATCGCGTCTTCGAGACGCATCGGTTACCTAATTGAAGAATCTTTCATGACCTACCATAGCCTACCAATACCGTTTTTAAATTTTGGAACAAAATCATTCGCCTTGTTTATAAGATGATTTGTTTTATGTTTGGAATATAACAGTACTGTATTTGATGTAATTGTTCGCGTCTTCAAGACGCGAGGATTGATCTATTGACGAACTTTCGATGACCATTCTTGATCAATCAATAGCGGCTTCTTTATATGAAGAAAACTTCTTGTTTGATTGAGAATATAACGATTGACATTTTGATGGACTTTCCGATTTTCTAAAAATAAGATTTCCGGTAAGACAGGAACATAAGCTTGAAAAATATTGATTCTTCATTTTTTTTTATCATGTTAGGGAAAAATCTCTCTCTGTGGGAAAGCAAATTCATTTGCTATATATGAAGAATCAAAATTTTCATAGAATAAGCACAATTAATTTACTGTTTAAAGTTTACTGTTCAAAATAGTCTACACAGCCTGTAATTCTCAAGGTATTTGGAAGTTTTTTCTTGAACTGAGCTGCATTACATTTCTAAAAAAAACTATTGAAGCCGCTCTTTTGATTTCTTTCCTGGTTCAATAATATATAAATAAATACAGCCGGAAAGTTAGCCATTTGAATAATAAGATATTTTATCTCTGAACAAATTATTTAAAGACACTCGTTGTGGATTAAAATTATTGAACACGATGAGCTTGTTATCGTTTTTATTTGGGCCAAAATACCATCTATGATTATTTTATTGGAAATGATTTTTCAACCCTTCAGAAGTGATTTCCAAAAAAATAGCTTCTTGGTAAATTTGAGAAAAAATTCTATTTAAATTTTTGTATACTGTATTCTCAATATATTATCCTGTATTATAAGTGTATATGCCAATATTGAGTCATGTAATAAAGTAGTACTTATTTCGCATTATAGTTACCTTCAAGAGAGCCATTTGCACAATATTGATAATTTAATCTTTAAGACGGAATGAAACCCAGCTTTAGGACAACAAAATACCATAAAAATGTGTTTATGAGAATTTATGAAATATAAATAATTTATAAGTTGGTGATCTGACAATCAGATATTCGCAATCTACCATTTTTTTCGATTCCTGGCGTATGTAATTTGTGTGAGGAAGTTTAAAATTTGATCAGCTTAACTCAAGTAACAGTATTATTTCTTGCCAAATTTTGATCTTTTTCACCCAAGTTCTATATTCATGGAATCATACAAAATTCTTTTCAAAAAAAATTCTTTCTTACACATTTTTTTCCTCAGAAAATTTTTTCATAGAATCTTGCATTGTTATTGGATTTAATGAAGCCTATAGCGTTTTTGCGATTTTCGAAAAAAAAAAAAAATTCCTCTAAAAATTTTTTCTCCACCAAAATCTTCCATCTAATTTTGCATTGTTATTGTTGTTATTGAAGCCCATAGCGTTTTTGCGATTTTGGAGAAAAAAAATTTCTTGACAGAATTTTTTCCTCAGAAACTTCTTCCATCGAATTTTGCATGGTTATTGTCGTTTTTCAAGCCTGTAGCGTTTCTGCGATTTTCAAACAAAAAATTTCCTCAGAAAATTCTTCCATGTAATTTTGCCTTTTTATTGTTGTTATTGAAGCCCATAGCGTTTTTGCGATTTTCGAGAATTTGTCTCTCATGTCACGACGGAATAGCGAAGTACGGACGGACAAAGGTCTGGGTAGTTCTGGCCCGTGCCAGGTTGCCCAAGTTACTGCGATTTTAAGTAGTATTCGATGCACTTCGACAGTTTATAGTTGGGATGATTCGGGTAGGGATTTTTGCAAAATTGCGGAATTTGGATTGGGAAGGTAGGGATACGTCGTGAGAGCCGAAGCAGCGTTTGCAATTTTTTACTACCCAGGTAGCTTGATTTCTTAAGTGTGCGGGAATGCTATTGCCAAATACTTTCCTTTTGAGTTTTGTTCTTTTGAAATAGGAACTTCGTCAGCATTTTATGGAGGTAAAGTGCTTCGAAATTTTTGTTATTTTATTTGGAGAAATTCTTAATTCAATTTGCATCAAACTGATGCAGGTTGGAATTTTCAAATTAGAGTTAGTATCTATTATTTCCAACCTAAGTTTTCTATTTAAGGAATTGAGCATTTTAGCGTAGCACCATTGCTGGGTAAGCACGTGGCTTTGTGTTGATGCCTCACGTGTTCGTGCTGTCAGATCATGGCGGGCAGCATATGGGGTGAGGAGCGAGATGGACTTATAGGAGAATAGCGCGTGAAGAGGAAGAGGAAAAGAAGAGAGTCGAGGTGCATTGAACTGTAATAGTGTAGAGTATTCTTGCTTGTGTACAAGGAGAGAGACGCGCTTATGCCGAGAATGTATGTAGGAAGGAGGAGGCAAGACCGTGTGCGAGAATCGAGGCTTGCTATCGTCGCGGCAGCGCAGATGCACACAGAGAGTGCGATGGCGATGTTTAAAACATCAGAAAGAAGGAGAGCGGAACAGGTGCCTATTGCATGTGTGTGTGTGTGGGTGTCCAACATAACGAGTACAACTACACCCTAGTTCCTTTTGAACCCTTACATTGTTTTCAATTTTAGATCCTTGAGGCTGATGCCTTAGAATTAGTTATCTTTTAATTCTATTTATCCTTTGATCTTATATTTTAGGTATAGTGCTTCATTTTCTTTTTCAGCTGGGCCCAGGTGCACACCAATCACTCCGCGCATTCATACAACTGCCTTACGCAATCCACCCTCATGTTATTGAGTGGTTCGGGGAAGAGGAAACAAAAAATACCTGTGTAAAAATAAAAAACATGTTTTCATCAGAGAATAATTTTAATCATTGATTAAAATCATTCTCTCAGGTCATTACTCTCCTCATTCCCCGGGAGCTTGGAATGCTGCGTAAGCATGCTGACAGTAGCTCCCAGGTTACGAGCGAGCAGAGAGTCCCTTGAACTCATATGGAGTTTTGAATAAATGTAGCTTGAAATAATGTTTCGAGCTTCATTAATTATAAAAAAAAGGATTGGAGATTCGCTCGTAACAGTTATTGAAGCCCATAGCGTTTTTGCGATTTCCGAAAAAAAAATTTCAGAAAATTTTTTCCTCAGAAAATTCTTCCATCTAATTTTGCATTGTTATTGTTGTTATTAAAGCCCATAGCGTTTTTGCGACTTTCGAGAAAAAATTTTCCCAAAAGAATTTTTTGCTCAGAAACTTCTTCCATCGAATTTTGCATTGTCATTATCGTTATTAAAGCCTATAGCGTTTTTGCGATTTTCGAAAGAAAGAATTTCTGAGTAAATCTTTTTCTCGGAAAATTCTTCCATCAAATTTTGCATTGCTACTGTTTTTGATGAAGCCCATAGCGTTTTTGCGATTTTCGGAAAAAAATTTTCCTACAAATTTTTTCCTCAGAAAATTTTTTCATCGAATTTTGCATTGTTATTGTTGTTAATGAAGCATATAGCGTTTTTGCGATTTTAGAAACAAAAATTTCCTCACAGAATTTTTTCCTCAGAAAATTTTTTCATCGAATTTTGCATTTTTATTGTTGTTAATGAAGTCTATAGCGTTCTTGCGATTTTCGAAGGAAATTTTTCCTTACAAAATTTGTCCTCAGAAAATTCTTCCATCTAATTTTGCATTGTTATTGTTGTTATTGAAGCCCATAGCGTTTTTGCGATTTTCGAGAAAAAATTTTCCCAAAAGAATTTTTTGCTCAGAAACTTCTTCCATCGAGTTTTGCATTGTCATTATCGTTATTGAAGCCTAAAGCGTTTTTGCGATTTTCGGAAAAAAATGTTCCTAAAAATTTTCTCAGAAAATTTTTCCTTCGATTTTTTCATTGTAATTGTTGTTATTGAAGCCTATAGCGTTTTTTTTTTATACCATTAAGCGGCGAGCCTCTAGGGGTAGGCGTGACACTACCCGGTTCGGGTAGTGTTTCTGCGTGGATAGTTTCTTGTAGTAAATAACCACAAGTGTGGGCTCACCACACCCACGACCACCAACAGCAACGCAGTAGTATTATTCTCGAACGGTCACCCATCCAAGTACTAACCGCGCCCAACAATGCTTAACTTCAGTGATGTAACGGGAACTGGTGTTTCCTGCGTGGTATGGCCGTTGTTTTTTGATGTTCGAAAAAAAAAATTCTCAAAAAATGTTTTCCTCTGAAAATGCTTGCATCGAATTTTGCATTGTTATTGTTGTTATTGAAGAGTATAGCGTTTTTCCCATTTTGAAAAAAAAAAATTTCAGAAAAATGTTTCCTTAGAAGATTCTTCCATCGAATTTTGCATTATTACTGTTGTTATTGAAGCCTATAGCGTTTTTGGGATTTTCGAAAAAAAATTTTCCTTACAAAATGTTTTCCTCAGAAAATTCTTGCAATGAATTTTGCATTGTTGTTGTTGTTATTGAAGCCTATAGCGTCTTCGGGATTTTTGAAAAAAAAATTTCCTTACAAAACTTTTTCCTCAGAAAATTTTTCCATAGAATTTTGCATTGTTATTGTTGTTATTCACGCCTATAGCGCTTTTGAGATTTTAGAAAAAAAAATTTTCTCACCAAATTTTTTCCTCGGAAAATTTTTCCATCGAATTTTGCATTGTTATTTTCGTTTTTGATGCCTGTTGCGTTTTTGCGATTAACTAAAAGAAATTTTCCCTGAAAAATTTTTCCCTCAGAAAATTTTTCTATCAAATTTTGCATTCTTATTGTTGTTATTGAAGCCTATAGCGTTTTTGGGATTTTCGAAAAAAAAATTTCCTTGCAATATTTTTTCATGGAATTTTTCATTGTTATTGTTGTAAATGAAGCCTATAGCGTTTTTTCGGTTCTCGAACAAAAGTTTTCTTAAAAAATTCTTCCATCGAATTTTGCATTGTTATGGTTGTTCTTGAAACCTATCGCGTTTTTGCGATTTTCGAAAGAAAATATTCCTCACAAATTTTTTCCATCGAATTTTGCAGTGTTATTGTTGTAAATGAAGCCTATAGCGTTTTTGGGATTTTCGAAAAAAAAAGTTTCCTTACAAAATGTTCTCCTCAGACAATTCCTACATCGAATTTTGCATTGTTATGGTTGTTATTGAAGCTTATAGCGTTTTTTCCATCTTCAAAAAAAAATGTCAGAAAATTTTTTCCCAAGAAGATTCTTCAATCGAATTTTGCATTGTTATTTCTTCTATTGATCCCTATAGCGTTTTTGCGATTTACGAAAAAAAAATTTCTAAACAAAATTTTTCCCTCAGAAAATTTTTCTAATGAATTTTGCATTCTTATTGTTGTTAATGAAGCTGTTGAGATTTACTTAAGCTATGATTTACTATTTAAAAACATCAGCCCTGAAACGTGCCTGTATTCACTTTCTTAGGATAAATTTTATTATTCAATCTTCTTACTCTTGACTACCTAAATTTCGAATTTTAGGATCTCTTTCAAATCTCTTCAAAATCTCAGAATTTATACTTTCATCATTTGCAGGCGTTAAGTCCTTCAACCTATAGACCATTTAGGGTCAAATTTTTGTACCTAAGCGTTAGTGGCATTTCGCCATGCAAACTAGTGACCGTAACGGGGAAAAGCCTTTTCGGACTTTTCCGTTTCACACCGTGCATCATCGGAACTTGTAACGCCTTCAAGCACTGGGTCTTTACCCCCACCTTCAAAATTTGTGAATCTTCTCCTTTTTTCCGAAATCTGCAATTGACCGAAGTCAGTCGAGTGTTAACACCGCAAACGAAAACTTAAATAACTACTTGCAGCGTACCTCGTAGTTGTCTCGGCTCATTATCGAATTTTGTATCACTTTGTATTTTTATATAAATTACGTGAAAGTTTAAATTAAATAATCATTACTTATTTCATTGATTTATTTTTTAAACTACCCTTCTCATCACGTTAAATCTCTTGAATCCTAATACGAAAAATAACTGTGGTACGGCTCTTCGGACAACGAAAAGTCCGGGCAAGCAGCACGACCACAAAAACAACTCAACATTTTTGGTCCTTCGAAAACCGGATCGTTAATTTTTAACGAATAATTAATTCACATCCAGCAACCAGTGACTATCGAAATAAACGAAATCTCTTAAAGTAAAAATACAAAGTGAATTCTAAAAACTATCCAAAACGTGCAATCGCCGCTTAAGTGAACATGGACAATTAAGTGACTTAAATAAACTGAAACACAGTGAAACAATACGTAAAAACATCGCTCAAAGTGAACGTGGACACTTTAGTGACTCAAATAAACTATAAAACACAGTGAAATAAAACATGAAAGCATCGCTCAAAGTGAACGTGGACACTTTAGTGAATCAAGTAAACTAAAATCACAGTGAAACAATACGTGAAAGCATCGCTTAAAGTGAACGTGGACACTTTAGTGAATAAAACAAGCTTTAAAACACATTGAAACCAAAGAACGTGAAATCATGGATCAAGTGAACGAAAACACTCATCAAATCTGCTGCGGAATCATCAGGTAGTTGTAATCCACGCGGAAGCATCAACGAACGAGCTTACTCCAGTCAACAGGGTCTACGTATATTCGGTAAAGTTCATACTCTAAGATCTTTCTCCAGAACTTCAAAATGGTAAGTCTCGCATGCCTATTTTAAGAGTTATATCATTTATCGAAACGTGATCGATCCTTTTCCCTTCTGTTCCATTTTTTATCAATTTGATCTGAGTTGCATATTGAAATGGCAGGCGAAGATAAACGAGTAAAACAGCTACACAGGCTTCGGGGTGCCTTAAAAGCGAAGTTAACGGTCCTCGACAAATTTCTTAAAAAAGCGACAGCAGACATAGATCTTATAGAATTAAAGGGTAAACGTACTAATGCTGAGCGCGTTAAAACCGATTTTGAAACTACGCAAAACGAAATCGAGTCACTAGTTAGTGACGCAGAAGTCGATTCCGAATACGCCGAAAGAATTGAATTTGTGGAACGTATTTCTTACTTAACTGCTCAGGCAGAAGGAATTCTTAGAGAAAAGGAACCGTTAATTCCAATCAATTATTCCGCATTACCGTCTCGCGATTCTGATCATATCGGTGGCGGCTACACGGGTGCAATTCAACGAAAATAAAATAAATCTCAAGTTACCCGCGTTAAATTTACACAACTTCAGCGGTACATACGAAAAATGGCCCGGTTTTAGTGACATTTTCAAATCATCTATCCATAACAATAGCAGATATACTAATTCTCAAAAATTAGTTTATCTTCGGTCGTGTTTAACTGGGAAAGCCGCGGATAAAATTGAATCGCTTGAAACGACTGACGCTAATTATCAAGTCGCGTGGGATATCTTAGAGAAAAATTATAACGTCCCGGCGGCCGTTATTAATAATCATGTAAAAGCATTTTTTGATCTATCACATTGTCAAAACACTTCAGCAAACAGTCTAGGCGATCTCTTAAATGAAGTAACAAAACATTATCGAGCATCAGAAGCTTTGAAGAAACCATTTTTGGAAGCATTTCCCATTTTTGCAATAACTTCAAAACTTGATCCGCAAACGCGTCTTAAATGGAAAGAGCACATTCAAGGCAATAATTCTCCAACAATGGAATTACTGCTTGAATTTTTACACTGCCGCGAAAAATTGCTAGAAACTAATAAATCTTCCTCGCGAAACGAAAAAAGTGAGAAAAACGTATCACATCACAACGACCGACAGTACCGAGATAATAATAAAAACTCATATCAAGCCCAGGCCAATTGGGCAATGTCGTATGCAACACAATATCAAGCGATTTGCAATGTCTGTAAGGGTTCACATTTTACGCAGAATTGTGAAAAACTCTTAACTGCTAACCTACAAGAACGTATAGAAATCGTAAAAAATCTAAAGCTTTGTTTTAATTGCCTCAGAGCTAACCATATCGTTGAAAACTGCAAAGCAACCGCATGTAAAACGTGTAATAAAAAACACCACACTCTTTTACATCGAGAAAGTAATGCTTCACAACCAAATTTAAACGCAAATTTGGCATGTTTACATAATTTCGTACCTTCTCAAGTATTATTATCAACAGCGATTATTCACGTCTTGGATCACAAGGGTCACCCTCACGTATGCAGGGCCCTTCTCGATAATGGTTCGCAAGTCCATTTCTTAACAGAAAGAATGGCTACAAAATTAGGTCTTAATTTAAACGAAATCGAAATCCCACTCGGTGGCGTAAATCAAATAAGTTCAAGCATTAGCAAAATAACACGTACCACGATCCAATCCCGTTTAAATACCTTTTCCAAGGACCTAACTTTCCTTATTACTCCAGAAATCAATTCCTTTGCGCCTAGCGAGCCTATACATCGAGCTGAACTCAAAATTCTATCCAATCTCCATCTTGCAGATCCAGAGTTTTATAAACCCAGAGAAATCGACGCTTTAATCGATGCGGAAATTTTTCTGCAATTGCTTTGTAATGGTCAAATAACTTTAGCAAACAAAGACGCGATATTACAAAAAACTAAATTGGGATGGATATTGGGCGGAAAAACATCTGAATCTACATTTCCAAACGCAGCTAGGTGCAATTTATCCTTGAATCTTTTGAATCGAAATATAGAAAAATTTTGGGAATGAGAACATTGTCCTCAAGCGAGTCGATTATCAAAAGAAGAAATCGCATGCGAAGAACATTACCAAAAACACACTTTTCGCGACCAAAATTCCGGAAAATATTGCGTCAAACTTCCATTCAAGGAAAATGAACCTGTTCTTGGTGAATCTTACTTAACCGCTTTAAAACGCTTATACGCTATTGAAAGGTCCTTTGACAAAAAACCGCAGCTTAAAGAACCTTATATCGAAAATCTAAATTCATATATTGAAAGCAATCATATGTCTGAAATAAATTCTGATTCGATTCATGACGGTTATTTTTTACCACATCACTCGGTAATTAAACAATCCATCCTCACAACGAAGGTCAGAGTAGTTTTTGATGCATAGTCAAAAACTTCAAACGGAAAATCACTATACGACTCACTTATGGTGGGTCCAAATATTCAAGAAAAGCTTTTTCCACTTCTCATTCGATTTAGATCCCATGCTTACGCGTTAACCACCGATATCGAACAAATGTTTCCTCAAATCGAAGTACATCCGGATGATCGGAAATATCTCAAAATACTGTGGCGAGAAAATACCGACCAGCGTGTAAAAATCTTCACACACAAATACAGCCACTTTTGGGACTGCACCTGCGTCATTTTTAGCTACAAGAACTCTTGTACAGCTGGCAAACGATGAAGCCAATTCTTATCCACATGCATCCATAGCTTTAAAAGAAGATTTTTACATGGATGATCTCGTATCGGGCGCGGAAACTCGCGAGCAAGCAAAACAATTAATCACGGATTTAATTGAAATTACTCAGAAAGCAGGTATGAATCTTAGGCAATGGGCCTCCAATGATCCGTCTCTTATCGAATCTTTATCCAAAACATGTAACGATTCATTTCTATGCTTGAATTTAGGAGAAAAAACTAAAACTCTGGGTATTTATTGGGACCCAAAGCCAGATTTGCTGCTTTATACGGTAAATCAGCCAAATATAGACAATTCCGTAACTAAAAGATCGATACTCTCACAAATTGCACAACTTTTTGACCCTCTCGGATTATTAGGTCCTGTTATTGTAAGAGCGAAAATAATTATGCAATCATTGTGGAAATTAAAATTAGATTGGGATGAGATCGCTCCATCTCCAATAAAAGAAGGCTGGATCGAATTTCAAGATCAATTGATTTTCCTAGAAAAATTCACTACTCAAAGAAAAATAATTGGTGATGATTACGCTAGCTTAGAGATACATGGTTTTTGTGATGCTAGTAAAAAGGCTTACGGGGCTTGTCTTTATATCAGATCTATTGACGATAATAGCGTAATCACCACTCAATTAATTTTCTCAAAATCAAGAGTCGCTCCTTTAGATGTCGAAGATGTATGTCGTTTAGAATTATGCTCTGCTCTTTTACTAGTGAATTTATTCTCAATAGTTCATCAAGCTTTACGCCGATTAATTATACAAAAAACGATTTTTTGGTCTGATTTCATGATTGCATTAAATTGGATAAAAAAGGCTTCTCACACTCTTCCAACTTTTGAAGCAAATCGTGTTGCCAAGATTCAAGCATTATCGATACCTCATCACCAAATGCCTATCACCAAAGGAGATAATCGACAACTCTTTTTGGCTGAATGGTCCTGTATGGATTAAACAAGCGGAGGAAGAATGGCCAGAATCCAAATTCGAAACTTTAAAATTACCTACAAAACAAGCGATTAACGTTAATGTCGTATACGTGAATAAAATCGCGATGACACTTTTTGAAAACGCGAAAACTCTTACCAGTCTAAAACGAACTGTAGCTTACTGCCAACCATTTATTAACATTAAAATTTTTAAACAAAGTATATCGGGTTATCTCACTTCAATCGATCTCCAAAAGGCGCACACATGTATAATAAAAATCGTTCAGCGGCAAAAATTTTCAAACGAATTAAAAATGTTAGAATCGAAGCAAAACTTTAAGGGAAATTTAACTGCACTTTCGCCCTTTTTGGACGTTGAAGGCATTCTTAGGGTCGGAGGTCGACTTAGTCAATCTGATCTCAGTTACTCAAGAAAACATCCGATCCTTGTGCCTCAAAATCACATTATAATGAATCTTATCATTCGCGAGAAAATTTAAATCTCTTTCATGCAGGCACACAAGCCACACTAAACGCTACTCGTGAACTCTACTGGATTGTCAACGGGAAAAATTCAGTCAAGAATATAATTCGACATTGTGTCACTTGCTGTCGCGCAAAACCACAAACCCCAAACTATATCATGGGAGATCTGCGAAATATCACACAATCTTTAAAAGGCCTTTTTTGCAATCCGGAATCGATTTCTGCGGTCCGTTTTACATTAAAGAAAAGAAATTTCAAAATCGAAAGAAAATTAAGATCTATGTTTGCGTCTTCGTCTGTTTCGCGACAAAAGCTGTACACATTGAAATCGTCAGCGATCTGACCTCCGAAGCTTTTGTAGCATGTTTAAGTAGATTTTTTTCAAGATGAGGAAAAAGCTCAGATCTGCATTGCGATAACGCTACTAACTTTGTAGGGGCAAAAAACGAACTTGCCAAAATTTCAGAATTCTTAAGATCTCAAAAAGTTAATGCAACAATCTCTCGTGTACTTGCCAACCATAATATCAATTGGCATTTCATACCTCCGCGTTCGCCTCACTTTGGTAGACTCTGGGAAGCTGCTGTTAAATCATTTAAGTATCACCTAGTACGCGTTATCGGCAATCAACTACTAACCTATGAACAATTTACAACACTCGCAACTGAGATCGATGCAATCTTAAACTCTCGACCGTTGACCCCACTTCCTTCAGATCCTAACGACCTAGCAGCTTTATCTCCCGGTCATTTTCTCGTAGGTGACTCTTTAACAGGTGTGCCAGAACACGATTTGACGGACTTGCCGTCAGGTCGGCTTTCGTCCTGGCAGCAAGTCCAACAAATGAAGCAACATTTTTGGAAGCGCTGGAGTAAAGAATATCTCAATGAGTTGACTGTGCGAAAAAAGTGGCACCGAAGTGCCACAAATGATATCAAAATCGGTCAAATTGTAACACTCCGAGACGATAAGCTCCCTGCGATGCAATGGAACCTTGGACGTGTCATCGACACTCATCCAGGCGCGGATGGGGTTATTCGAATCGTCACAGTAAAGACTGCGATGGGTGAATACAAGCGCAGTATAAAGCGCATTGCTCCACTACCTATTGAAATATAATCTTACTCCTGCATATCTTATAATAATTGCAAAAAAAAAAAATTTTATTTGTTGTCATCGACTGCGATTTTTTTGCAAACTTATGTATCTATTATGTATATTATTTCTAGCCTTATATAATTTTGCATCTATTATCTAAGTCTTATCATGCATAAAGCTATAGTTTAATGAACTGTCTTTCATCCTACGAATCATGGTAATAACTTAGCGCTTAATCACTACCGTAATCAAATTTCATTGAACCGATTGTTCGAAAGGGCTGGCATGTTGAGATTCACTGAAGCTGTGATTTACTACTTAAAAACATCTGCCCTGAAACGTGCCTGTATCCACTTTCTTAGGATAAATTTTATTATTCAATCTTCTTACTCTTGACTACCTAAATTTCGAATTTTAGGATCTCTTTCAAATCTCTTCAAAATCTCAGAATTTATACTTTTATCACTTGCAGCCGTTAAGTCTTTCAACCTATAGACCATTTAGGGTCAAATTTTTGTACCTAAGCGTTAATGGCATTTCGCCGTGCAAACTAGTGACCGTACCGGGGAAAAGCCTTTCCGGACTTTTCCGTTTCACATCGTGCATCATCGGAACTTGTAACGCCTTCGGGCACTGGGTCCTTACCCCCACCTTCAAAATTTGTGAATCTTATCCGTTTTTCCGAAATCTGCAACTGACCGAAGTCAGTCGAGTTTTAACACCGCAAACGAAAACTTAAATAACTACTTGCAGCGTACCTCGTAGTTGTCTCGGCTCATTATCGAATTTTGTATCACTTTGTATTTTTATATAAATTACGTGAAAGTTTAAATTAAATAATCATTACTTATTAAATTGATTTATTTTTTAAACTACCCTTCTCATCACGTAAAATCTCTTAAATCCTAATACGAAAAATAACTGTGGTACGGCTCTTCGGACAACGAAAACTCCGGGCAAGCAGCACGACCACAAAAACAACTCAACAGAAGCCTATAGCGTTTTGTAGGCTTTCAAAAAAAAATTTTATCCGAAAATGTTTTCCTCAGAAAATTCTTCCATCGAATTTTGCATTGTTATTGTTGTTAATGAAGCCTATAGCGTTTTTGCGATTTTCCAAGAAAAAATTTCCTCACAAAATTTTTTCCTCAGAAAATTTTTCCATCGAATTTTGCATAGTTATTTTTGTTAATGAGTCCAATAGCGTTTGTTCAATTCTCAAAAAAAAATTCCCTCAGAAAATTCTTGCATCGAATGTTGCATTGTTATTGTTGCTATTGAAGCCGATAGCGTTTTTGAGATTTTCGAGAAAAAAAAAATTTCCTAATCAAATGTTTTCCTCAGAAAAAGCTTGCATCGAATTTTGCATTGTTATTGTTGTTATTGAAGTGTATAGTGTTTTTTCCATTTTGAAACAAAAAAATTTCAGAAAAATTTTTCCTCAGAAGATTCTTCCATCGAATTTTGCATTATTACTGTTGTGATTGAAGCCTATAGCGTTTTTGGTATTTTAGAGAAAAAATGTCCTTACAAAACGTTTTCCTCAGCGTTTTTGCATTTTTGCGGTTTCCAGCCAAAAAAAAAATTTCAGAAAAATTGGTCCTTAGAAGATTTTTCCATCGGATTTTGTATTGTTATTTTTGTTATTGAAGCCTATAGCGTTTTGGCGATTTTCAGAAAAAATTATCCTCACAAAACTTTTTCGTCAGAAAATTTTTCCATAGATAGATAGCCGCTAGGTGGCCAATTTGTGCGGTTGTGTCGGTGAAGTGTCTCGTCAATTTTCCTGTTTTTTTCGGAGTGTGAGCTTTTTCGAGGAAATTTTTTTTTTCTCGTACAGTTAACAAGCTCAACAAACTTTGTCCATTCGTAAATTAGGAAGCTGGATTTTGGCTGAACCTGCTTTTAATTATCAGCTATATTGGATCGCACCGGTGAGTGAGCATCTTAGTGACGTCATCAGCCCTCAGTCCCCAACTGATCCCTCTGGTCAATTTACGTTTGTCATACGTTTTGTTTCGAAGTGCCAGCCGGCTTTGGGGGAAACAAGATTGTAAGCCTACTTTGTTTTATTGTTTATTTTTGCCCCCCTCCTTACAAGGGAGGTGTTGGATTGTCTTAGGACTTTTTTAAACCACCAGATATAACGGACTACAGGGGCCAGAGAGAACCACTGCGATGACACACTGACGACATAGCCTTTCATTTTTACCGCAGTACATAGTCACATAGCGGGCTGCCTACGGTAAGGCGCTTCCAGGTATTCTACCTTTCTTTTCTTTAAAATGGCTGAAGCTACTTCAAACCAGTCTCTCACCTGCAAAACCTGTAATAGGGAAATGAAGAAACTTGCAAAAGCCATTATTTGTAACTCATGTAATGAGGCATTTCACGCGAAATGCGGCGTTTTCTATGAAATTGAGCAGAAAAAAGGAGTTCTATTGGTGCGCAATGCTTGTCGGGGACTCTTCGGAGTTGAGGATGATATCGTAATGGGGCTGAAAATAATGGCACTCTTTTGAGGGATAATATCTGTCACGGTGGGACCCTCCCTGACACTCCTACTTCCGAATCAACCAGAATTGACAACACTTTTCACACTTCACCACTGGATGCCATTTCAGATAGGCTGGAAAAAGTTGAGGCAAATGGCTTGGAAACAAACCAAGAAATCCGGTCCCACAACGCCACCATTGACAGGTGTGATCGTTCAGTTGCTAAACTTAGCACTAATTACGAATCGCTGGCTGGTGATGTAAAGAAAATGACTGAGCAGAATGCTACCCTACTGACACAATTTGAGTCCATGAAAGCCGAAATCTCGGGTCTCCAAGCAGCTAATGCTCAGTTAAACCAGGAAGTAAAGCACCATAAAGGAGAGCTGGTTGAACATAAGAGGAACTTTGAGAAGCGTATAAAATGCATAGAGCAGGCAAGTAGGGACAGAGAAGTGATCATCACAGGACTGCCATCCTTTTCTCAGGAAAACCTCGCAAAAGTTTTTGAGTCAATATGTAAGGTTATCAAATCAAAGGCAACCATATCAA
The DNA here is from genome assembly GCA_932178445.1 of Andricus quercusramuli. Classification (NCBI taxonomy): domain Eukaryota; kingdom Metazoa; phylum Arthropoda; class Insecta; order Hymenoptera; family Cynipidae; genus Andricus; species Andricus quercusramuli. The sequence continues at coordinate 62,607 of CAKNXH010062084.1, forward strand.
ATATTGAAGAAATGTTTAGAGTTCCTGCAACTAGTGAAGACCATCCTAGTCCAATCATCGTTAGATTCACTCACTCGAAAGCAAGAGATGAATTCATCTCTTCTAAGATTAAGAACAAAAAGAAACTATGGTTGCGGGAAATTGACCCAAATTTTACAAATATATGGTATAGTGCAAGTCAACCCCAACCATCCACAAGATATCTATAACCTCCTGAAGGTAGTCAAAGAAAGGTTGGGTCCTGGGAAGTACCTCGGGAAAGCATGGATTTACAAGAAATCTGTCTGGATAAGAAACATTTCGGATGTTTCTTCAAACCCAATAAAAATCCCAGATGACAGTGACCTTGATCATTTTTTGTCGAAATATCTTGCTGCGAAGTCATCCTCTACCTCGATTTGACGCACAGTCTTGACCGTGCCGGATCTTAATACCAGCATAACCTCGATTCAGAAACAGTCCGCGCTACCAGATTACCATCTACCGGATTCTTTAGCCGCCGCTTCTACATGCCAACTTCGCCTTCAGACTCATGGAGAGAATGAGTCTCCATCTGTGGTAATAAATTCATCAATAATGAACATGTCATTAATTTCGAGCGAAAGCGCGCAAGATTCATTTGATTGTAATTTTGTTTCTGTAGAAAATCCGGAATCTCTTGTTGCAAGCTCTAGTTCATTATCGGCCCATATATCGATCGCTGCTTCAATGGTTTCTGAGAACACATATAATAATTATCCGAAATCTCTCTCTATCGCGTATATCAATGTTAGATCTCTTATTCCGAAAATTAGCGATATTGTTGATCTAATACATCTTTATAGTCTGGATGTTGTCGCGATTTCCGAGTCGTGGCTAAATAATGATATATCCAGTTTAGTTTTAGCCATTAACGGTTTCAATCTAATTCGCGCCGATCGTAAGAGCCTTGTGGCTCGGAGAGGCGGGGGTGTAGCTTTATACATTCCTGATGACCTACGATTTAAACCTTTAATCGAAAATTATTCGCTTATTACGAACGATCCTAAAGATGATATAGCCGCGGATATCTGTGCTGTAACGTTGCAACTTAAAAAAACGAAACTCGGGGTCGTTGTGGTATACAGAAGTCCCAACTCAAACTCCAACTGGGACGATGATCTGGAAGAGGCGTTGGCCAGGGTCCATGGTCTTTCAAATAATATAATATGCTTAGGCGACTTCAACATAAATGCTGCTGACACTGTTCAACAGGGTTGGTGCAAGCTAAACAGTTTTTCACGCTCTTTCGCGCTCCGCCAGATTGCTAGCGAACCTACACGCACAACAGATAGGTCGTCATCGATTTTAGATTCAATCTTTGTAAGTGAAGAACTACGTATTATTGACTCAGGCGTGATCAAGCTGTCAAAAAAATTCGATCATGATATGGCGTTCTGTACAGTTAACGTGAATGTTGATACTGGGCCGGGTTTATTCCGTATTGGTAGAAATTACAGGGATAGGTTTTTTAATTCTGGCACAGTGAATGAAAAAGTACTTATTTTCTCTCAATTAGTCTTGAGTTTAATAGACACATTCTGCCCGCTCCGAAAATTCAGAATCGCGAGACCTAAGCCTCCGTGGTATAATGACTCTGTCAAAAAAATCTCAAGGGCCAGGGATAGGGCGCGGTACAAATGGCGCATTGACAAAGCAGATGTAAATCATGAGAAATTTACCTTGCTGCGAAACATGGCTACGGCGTCCATGCGGCGTGAAAAGGCGGGGTACCTTTAATCCCTCCCCGAAAGGCCGTCTTCCTTACACATCCGGGAAAAAATCAATCGTTCGGGAGTTTGTTTGGGACGGAACCAACATTCATGGGGAGACTTGCTACCCGACCCAACGGCGATCAACAATTTCATCCTCGATACCCTTCCACTAGCACCGCATCTACAAGGATTTTAAGGTCCTTTTTTGAGGAAGCAAAGAGTTTAAGGTCGTCCATGTATAAAAGGTGGTTGACCTTATATTCTCTTCTGTTCGGCGGGCCACATAGGTATCCAGAGCTTTTGCCTCGTAGCACAATAGATAAAGGCAAGAGGGAGATGCAGAAAAGTATCGGACTTAGAGAGTCTCCTTGAAAGACGCCCCTCTTATATGTGACAAAGCTTGCAGTCACTTGTCTTTTGTCAACTGTTATGACAAATCTTGTCCACCAGAAGAGCATACGCTCTTCTATGCATCTCACTACTTTTGGATGCACCTCCATGCACTCAAGGAGCTTGATAAGTAGCTCATGGTTCGTGTTATCGAATGCCTTACGGTAATCAATCCAAGCCATTGACAGATTGCGTCGATACCTGATCGAGTCCTGGGTAATACACCTGTCTATTAACAGGTTCTCCCTGCAACATGCCAGGCCTCTCTTACATCCACGTTGTTCGACTATTACGCTCCATGCCGGCTCGATAGATGTCAATATCCTCCCTTTGAGGATGCCAGTGAGTAGCTTGTAGCTGGTGTTTAAACAAGCTATGGGCCTGTATTTCTTTGGACGTGCCGAATCTCCGGCCTTAGGGATCAATACCGTGCGTCCTTCCACTAGCCACTGCGGTACGGGTTGTTCTCCGTTTAAGAAAGTAGTAAATATACGAGCTAGATGTTGGTGCGTAGAAGTAAACTTCTTCCACCAAAAGTTGTTCATTTTATCTGGCCCTGGCGCCGAAAAGTTCTTAGTTCTAGCGATAACTTTCTTCACTTCTTCAGCAGTAATTAGTGGGCACTCTTCCTCTGGATCTTGTAACCTTTGCCTTTGGCAAAAGTTACGAAAGAGTGATATATCGGAAGCGTCTTCATTTAGCTGATAAGTATCTCCATATACTTGCGCCCAGAAGACTTGAATCTCTTCTCGACTAGGCGGACTTTTAACTACACATGACGCTTTATTGAACAGACGGGAAGGATTAGTAGAAAAGGTGGAATTTTCCTGAATCCACTTAACTCGCCGGTCAAGGCGCTGTTTCGCTGTTGAAAGAGATCTTACTTTTTGCGTCCGGTGCTGCTTGATGGTCGACAGTTTACACTTGTTCAGCGTGTGATTTGAATTTGAATTTGAATTTATTGAGAAAAAAGCTCACAGGGCTACAAAGCACCTTTAGGAGCTAAACAGAGTATACACATAAAACAATGTACAAAGATGTAGAGATATATAAATATATAGATGTAGAATCTAGAGTGTAGTGTACATATTGTTAGAACCCCGATTTAATATTAAAAATGTACATTTAACGCCATTATCGGTTATATAAAAAAGTAAGTAAGTACATGTAAGTTTATGCTGTAAGAAGTTACTACAATCTTATATTAAGATGGCACTGTTGGTAAACTTATCTTAAGATATAAGTAGACAAAAGAAAAAATAATACCATTAGCACACCTCATAATAGAAAAAACATAAATGAATTTAAAAAATAGCAATAGTAATGGAAATAGAACTGAATGTAGTACAGAGAGAAAACAAGATACAGGCTAAGTCCACAGAGTTATATTAAATAAAGGTGTACCCATAGATTTGAGAAATTCAGAGAACATCTTTTTAAATGCAAATACTGTGGGCGCATTACGAATATTATTGGGCAGTTTATTCCAAAGCCGCCTCCCTCTGATTACAAAAGATTTTTGAATTAAACATGTTCTATGAGCAGGTATTGCCAGGGTACGACCTCTATCGCGCAGCCCAGGCCGACCTGGAAGGTTCAGATTCTCCCGCAAAAACAATTCCAATAAATATACAGGCTTTTCATTTTTAAAGATCATGTACAGCAAATTACCCATAAAATATTGTCTCCTCTTGGAAACTGTCATAAAGCCAGCTCTTTCCCTATACTCAGAAATATGATCGAATTTGGACAAGTTATATATAAAACGGATGCAGGCATTGAAAGCACGTTCAAGTTTGCAATTAAGGTCATCAGAGATTCCATCATATACCACACACCCATAATCAAAATAAGGAAGAATCAAGGCTTTTACAAGATGAATTCGCGTAGCTGTAGGCAAAGAGTCCCTACTCCGACTTAGCTGATGTAAAGTTCTGAAGGTTTTGCGAGATATAAGTTCAACATGCTCTTTCCAAGAAAGAGTCCTGTTGAATATCAAGCCAAGATCATTAACTGAATCAGAAAAGTCAATAGCAAGACCGTTCAAGTACAAAGGTGGGAGGGAATCTAGGAATTTTGATGGATTATGAATGGAGGATCCAACTAGCAAAGCACATGTTTTCTGACGATTGAGTTTCAAACCATTAGATACAACCCAGTTGTAGACGTTATTAATATCTTCCTGAACCATTTGAAGTAGGTCCCTAAGGGTACGAAGAGGCCCAGAAAGATATATTTTGCTATCATCAGCATAAAGGTGATATTTACAGTAGCGCAAGACAGCTGAAAAGTCGCAAGTAAACACATTAAACAATTTGGGGCCAAGTATTGAGCCCTGGGGAACCCCACTCTTCACCTCATTCCAGTCAGAGCGAAGACCATCACTGTTTGCTACACATTGTAAGCGATTACTTAAGTAAGACTTAAACCAATTTATGGCACTGTTAGAGATATTAAGGTTTTTTAATTTTTGGATTAAAAGGTCATGGTTTACCAACTCAAACGCTTTGGAAAGATCAAAAAATACAACAATCGTTACTTCATTTTTATCTATTGCAGCTTTTAAATCAGCACTAAATTTAAGGGAAGCAGTGATGGTACTATGCTCCCTCCGGAATCCAGACTGGAAAGGGTCAAGCAGGTTATGTTTATCCAAATATTCAGTTAGCTGGTTATCCACTAATTTCTCAAGAGGCTTGGCTAATGCACTAAGGATAGAAATAGGACGAAAATCTGTTAGAGTTGAAGGGTTTGTAATCTTAGGAACAGGGCGAATCAGAGCTTGTTTCCATATATTGGGGAAAATCCCAAGCTGTAAAGAACAATTGTAAATATGAAGTAGAACGGGAAGTATCACACGGAGAGAAAGTTTAACCATTTTAATAGAGATACCATCGATACCGATAGCTCCTGAGGTTATCTTGGCAATTACTGGCAGCAGAGAGTCAGCCCCAATATAAGAGAAGTAAAAGTTAGCATCATCAAAGGGAGGCAATTCACTGGATAACAGAGTAGTATCAATTGGTAAAGGCTCAATCAGGAAACGATTCATGAAGTCATCTACCGGGTAGTTCTGATCAAAGGTTTGACTCTGAGAGGGAATAATACCAAGCCGCCGAAGGACCTTCCAGATATTTTCATCCCTATTCTTGTTAACAATTGCATTATAGTTATATTTATTTTTAGAGTCCCTTATCTTAGTTTGAACCAGATTCCTAAGGATACGGAATTCCTTCCAACGTGCCGGGTCATTAGTCCTCCTGGCCTGAGAGTACTTTCTGTCTCTTTCCCTTCTGAGACTTTTAATCTCTTTTGATATCCACGGACAAGTTTTTTTCCCCGCCTGAAAATCATGTACTGGGGCTACTACATCAAATGTTGAAATTAATATATTATTGAGTTTTTCTACCTTTGAATTTAAATTTCTTTCAGAAAATATACTTCTCCAGTCAGCTTCAGAGAGCAGAGTGAACAATCTGTCCTCATCAACTTTACTTAGGTTTCTGAATTTTTTAAAACACGGGGCGACATTTATACTTGAATTGAAATTGTAATGTATTTGAATAAGATCATGGTTGGACAGGAAGGGAACTGGGTGTTGAGAATAATTTTGTACTCTAGTAAGATCTTCCACAGCCATAAGGTCAATCCATGTACTAGACATACCGGAGTGGTGCGTAGATCCATGTGGTACTATAGATAAACCAGCTGAATTGACCAAAGACGTAAGGTATTGGGATTGATTGGAGCGAATATTTAAGTTAGTATTGAAATCCCCTGCAATTATAACATTATTATAATTAAGCGTGTAATTAAAAAGCTCCGTCTCAAATTCATTACCGAAACCAGCATTGGGTGGTTTATATACAACCCCAAAAAGTAAACGTTCGCGAGATAGAGAGAGATCAATAAATAAAAATTCAGTGGACGGGACAGTGGTTTCAGTACTGACGTGTAGGATCTTACACTTAAAATCATTATGGACATATACGCAGACCCCACCACCTCTACGAGAAACCCTGTCTTTTCTGAAAAGTGAGTAATTATTAAGGCTGATATTTGAGGAGTCAAATTGAGGCTTGAGCCAAGTTTCAGATACAGCTATAATATGAAAGGATCTCTGACCAAAATAATCAGCAAACTCGTCAAAATGAGCAGGCAGGGATTGAGCATTGACGTGACATATATTAAGAAAGGCCATTAAATCTTACAAGAGGGAGACAATACCATATATAGGGCAACTTACAAAAAAGAGCCCTGCAATAAAAGGTGATTAGCGTAAAAACCTTCCAGTTCCGTAGAGCAGACCACATGTTGGAAACAATAATGTTTAGAATGCAGGTGTGAAATGGGTTGTACCAGATAAAGTAATAACAAATAGAAAAGAGTACCAAAAAGTGTACGTAAGGAGTGTACCTAAGCAAGAATAACAGACGAGAAGTTAAGACTTTTCCTGACTGGAGCATCGTAATTTTTACAGCAGAGTGAATTAATATAGTAAGTAAGCATAAGAGAATCGCGAGAAAAATTAAGTAATCTAACGCTCGAAAGTGAAGCATTATCAAAATGAAAAAGATCAACTTAATAATAGTTGCCAAATTACTAACGACACCATAAAAACAATATAGAATATGTAGATTTATAAAATAAATAAAGTTAATAACCATCAGTATGCGAAATAAAATTACTGCAAACCATACTCCCCACGATGTCAATTGGGAATATTTTCTTCTTATATCGAAATTAACGTAGAGAATCCAAATCACGAACATGAGCAAGAAAAATTCTCGGCGCACCATCAGATTTCCGGCAAAAAATCTTGCCCCCAGCAATCCACAGGTATTTTATTTTGTTGTTTCTTCTTAGTTCCAACGCGGCGCTGTAGATCTGCCGATTGGACTTAGTGAGCGACTCCCTGATGTATAAGGCTCGATCTTCGCTCCAACCAATAAGTTTAGTCGAAAGACCACGCTTTCTTTTACCAAGTACCAGAAAGTTCTTACAGGTAGCTTGTGAGTTAAAAGTGACTATTACTATAGGTGGAAGCGAAGGTCTAGCAGCAGTGTAATTTGCAGATTTGAGCCTGTATGCTGTTGTCAGATCCGCCTTAGTGAGGGGTACCTCCAAGGTAGAACCGATTTGACAGATGATAGCTGAAAGGTCCTCCCCCTCTTTCTCAGGTAAACCATGGATCTCTAAAGTCTCGGAGAGAGCAGCTTGCTCCAGACTATTGCACTTTAGGGTTAAACATTCTACTTCAGATTCCAGCTGCGATTGTCTATCCTGGAAATTCTTTGACGACGCAAGAATTTTGTTGACATCAGACACATTAGAAGCGGTAGTTTCCTCCAGTACAGAAATGCGCTTAGCATTATTGATGATATCATCCTTCATTTCCTTAATAGAGGTGTCAAGAGATTTATTGAAGGTGGTCTGATCATACTTGAATGATTCAAACAATGCTTTCATCTGTGACAGACCCGCCTCATGACATTTCGTGACCGCTTCGACAATAGCTGCCTCGACTCCAGGCACCAGAACCACTGATGCCGCACCTGAGGTACTTCCGGTATCGTCAGCTGTTGAGGAAGTGTTAGACAGTTTTCGAACATGTCGAGAATGAGAAGAATTTTCAGATGCAGAGGTCACAGAGCAGCTGGAACAATACCAAACCTTCTCCTTTTTTTTAATTCTCGAGAGATCTTTACTCGGCAGGTTCATGCAATTCAGGTGCGCCAGGGCACCACACTTTCCACAAGCAAGTGAGTCAGCGACCCCTCGCGTGACCAATTCCTTACACACTGAACAGGCCACCATCTTGAACTTCCAATGTCCACAAAAATAACTAGGAAACACAAAATTAACTGTTTTCTGACTAAAACCCACTCAGAAATGCAACACAATGGAGACCTCAGCACTAAGCACAACCCGTAAGCAAGTTATAAAGTCATACACTCACATGAAAACAAAGCAATTAACCGAAATGTGTACGGCGCGACACGAAACGCGTCTTCTACCAACGACCAGGGCCGTAGCAAGTGCCCTAACTTTTGGAGTGAACTTTTTATTTGATGTTATGTAGCTAATCACGTACTGAACATTTGATGCATGCCGTCTCGCCGTTTCAATTTTGAACTGAAGCTGTGCAATACGCTCGCGTGTCTTACTCAGACGTACCAAAGTTTTGTTACTTCTATCCTCGCTAAGCAGGGAGACCGCCTTCTCGTAAACTACACAGTTCAGATTCCAGAGATTAACATCTTCGGGGAGCAAATCGCGGAGAGCAGTATTAGCTTCAGCTAATTTGTCCATCCTGAGGAAGACTTTTTGGTGGATAGATCTCCTACTTCTCATGTTGACATTATCGGCTATCTGCAAAGGTGGTCTTGCTGGAACGGGTGGAATGTTCGCTGGAGGATGTTGCTCCTCTTCCTGTTGATAAACAGCTTCATATCCGTTTTTTAGCGAGAAGGATACCTGATATCTTAAATACTGAGGCGTTTTATGAGCATATTCCGGGTGCATATTGCCCCAACGGTCATGTAACCTCTTCTTGAATCCTCTCCGCGCCAGTGAGCTTCTTTGCCAACAGGAAAGAAGGTCCCACCTGAGTTGGTCCGACCATTTAAATCGATGTTCTCGCGTTTGTCCGGGGTCATTGCCTGGTCGTCGCCTCGGTTCGTTCCTATTGCCACTCCCAACTGAACCATGGCCTCCATCCGAGAGAGGCCTATTGTGGGTGGCATTGCGCGATACTTGTGTCCTAACCGCATAATTCGTTGCATTGGGGAGTTAGCCCCAAGCAATGCGGCTAACTGCAAGAGCAGGAGCTCTCGGGCGATGGGGTCGCCACATCCCTACGCCTACCCATTATTATTATTAAAAAATGAGGAAGCTCATTTTTCTCTCAGGCTTAAGATGGTTATTGCCCAATATGTCGAAGGCATTCCTGGTTAGAGTTGGATTTTTTGTCTGTTTAAATATTATGCACGGGGTTTTCCCGGTATATATTATCAGTCACGGACGCTTTATTATAATGCAATCAAGTGACTTGATAAGAGCGTGTGCCCTGACATATTGAGAAAAGCCTGGTTTTTACCCCATCATTCACGGACTGGGTTGCAGTCAAGTGCATGATGGGGGGACCTACAGTTTAAGGTGGGTTCCGAACCACCAGAACCTCGGTAAAGGTACATAGAAAAATTTCAAGAGATACCGGCTCAGCGATCGAACCCCGGACCTCTGAGGTGAAGTCCGAGCGTCTAACCAACTGAGCCACCGAGGCTCTTCCCATTATGAGGAAACTCATTTTTCTCTCAGGCTTAAGATGGTTACAGCCCAATATGTCGAAGGCATTTTCGGTTAGAGTTGGATTTTTTGTTTGTTTGAATATCATGTACGGGGTTGTCCCGGTATATACTATCAGTCACGGACGCATTATTATAATGCAATCAAGTGATCTGATAAGAGTGTGTGCCTTGACATATTGGGCAAAGCCTGGTTTTTACCCCATCATTCACGGACTGGGTTGCAGTCAAGTGCATGATGGGGCATTATTTTTATAGAGAAGTTGTAGGCTTCGGAAGCTTCGATCATGATTCCTTAAAGAAACCAATCCCAAAGCTACTGGAACGTGTACGTCATCCACTTCTGCTCCTTCTGTCCTAGAATGTAAGCAAGAGCGGGAAATTTACGCATGATAACATCGGGCAACACTGTTCCCTGCAGTCAGGTCTCTAGCCGCGGATGACCTTACGCGGCAGACAAGACAGTTGGAGATGAAGGTTTCACCTCTGGATACTTTTTTAGAGCTATCAATCTCTGTAGAATTTAAGAGGAACAGTGTTGACGGACCAGATGGAGTGATCCCAGGAGAACAGCCTTTTGCATCCGGTTCGCGATGAAATGAGCCTGACGCTGGCAAGCCGGAATCTTGTTGAGTTGGCTAATAAATGACGCTTTCATACCTCCAAGGCAGCCGATTATGAGAATTATAAGATGGACTTTGTAGCCTTGGTACAGCCTACTCAGCTCGAAAAGAAGTGCTTGATATTTCGCCTGTTTTACTCCCTCCTTTGCCGTAATATCACCATCGGCTGGTGCCGAGAATTCAATCACGTAAATGATCTTGTTCTTCAGATCTTGGAGGACAATGTCAGGCTTCGTAGCACTGATACGTTGAGTGGTGGAGAATGAGAAATTCCAGTAGATCTTACACTGGTCATTCTCCACAACTGACTCGAGTTCCCCCTGGGCGTATG
>CAKNXH010062084.1:73996-97097 GCA_932178445.1 Andricus quercusramuli
CCCAAAGCTACAGGAACGTGTACGTCATCCGCTTCTGCTCCTTCTGTCCTAGAAGGTAAGCAAGAGCGGGAAATTTACGCGTGATAACATCGGGCAACACTGTTCCCTGGAGTCAGGTCTCTAGCCGCGGATGACCTTACGCGGCAGACAAGACAGCTGGAGATGAAGGTTTCACCTCTGGATACTTTTTTAGAGCTACCAATCTTTGTAGAATTTAAGAGGAACAGTGTTGACGGACCAGATGGAGTGATCCCAGGAGAACAGCCTTTTGCACCCGGTTCGCGATGAAATGAGCCTGACGCTGGCAAGCCGGAATCTTGTTGAGTTGGCTAATAAATGAAGCTTTCATACCTCCAAGGCAGCCAATTATGAGAATTATAAGATGGACTTTGTAGCTTTGGTACAGCTTACTCAGCTCGAAAAGAAGTGCTTGATATTTCGCCTGTTTTTCTCCCTCCTTTGCCGTGATATTACCATCGGCTGGTGCCGAGAATTCAATCACGTAAACGATCTTGTTCTTCAGATCTTGGAGGACAATGTCAGGCTTCGTAGCACTGATACGTTGAGTGGTGGAGAATGAGAAATTCCAGTAGATCTTACACTGATCATTCTCCACGACTGACTTGAGTTCCCCCTGGGCGTATGGCAAGACGGGCAATAGATCAACACCATAGAAATGCCTAAGATGGTAATATATCACTTTTAGAGCTGCATTGTGTCTCTCTATGTACGCGCAGCGTGCATATTTAGAGCATCCACTGAGAACATGTCCAAGTGTTTCGGGCTCTAGCTTGCACGCTCGGCAGTTGGTATCGCGTACAGGTATATTCATTATGCGCTCGCGGTAAACTAAGGTGTCTATGACGCCGTCTTGACAGGCAAAAAGATATCCCTCGGTCTCCGATCTCAATCCAGCAGACTTGAGAAACATGTTGGTCAGACCCATCGAGAGCTCTTCTCTACGTAGGATGCCGTAGAACTTACCATGGAGGGGTTTCTCAGCATGTTCTCTTAGTAGAAGCGTATGTTCTGCTTCCTGTATACGACTTTTGAGCACCAGAGGTGTTAGTGATGCTAGGCCATGTGTAATGTCGCTGGAATCAAATGGGAGGTCAAGCTCCTCTGCGGCCCTATCTGCTGCATGGTATAGAAACACCGCAGCATTGGCGACTTCATGTTGATGTACGAGTCGCATAAGGGAATCCGTGCTTTTTAGAACTGAACAGGCTGTAGCCAGAACCGTTCTTCGATGAAGACACTCTAAGCTTAGCAATCCTCTACCTCCTTTATCGCGAGGGAGATATATTCGAGGTACGGAAGATCTAGGATGAAGACTTCGTTGAATTGTCATCATCTTGCGTGTGCTTCGATCAAGTTGTTTTAACTCATCGACGTTCCATTTTACTACACCAAACGTTTCCGCTTGCGGTATTCCAAGATATGTATATGTTTCTCCAATACCAAGATGTTGAGTGGTATTTCCGCCTATGAGTTGAACATCCTGATCGTCACTGGATGATGTAGTTTCTAGTCTTCCTTGGTGTAGGTGGACGCAGGCACACTTGTCCAGTCCGAAGCTCATGCTAATCGCTTTAGAATACCTATTTACCGCATCTACAAAGATGATAAGGTCCTTTTTTGAGGAAGCAAAGAGTTTAAGGTCGTCCATGTATAAAAGGTGGTTGACCTTATATTCACTTCTGCTCGGCGGGCCACATAGGTATCCAGAGCTTTTGCCTCGGAGCACGATAGATAGAGGCAAGAGGGAAATGCAGAAAAGTATCGGACTTAGAGAGTCTCCTTGAAAGACCCCCCTCTTATATGTGACAAAGCTTGTAGTCACTTGTCTTTTGTCAGATGTTATGACAAATCTTGTCCGCCACAGGAGCATAAGCTCTTCTATGCATCTCACTATTTTTGGATGCACCTCCATGCACTCAAGGAGCTTGATAAGAAGCTCATGGTTCATGTTATCGAATGCCTTACGGTAATCAATCCAAGCCATGGACAGATTGCGTCGATACCTGATCGAGTCCTGGGTAATACACCTGCCTATTAACAGGTTCTCCCTGCAACCTGCCAGCCCTCTCTTGCATCCACGTTGTTCGACTATTGCACTCCATACCGGCTCGATAGATGTCAATATCCTCTCTTTGAGGATGCCAGTGAATAGCTTGTAGCTGGTGTTTAAACAAGCTATGGGCCTGTAGTTCTTTGGACATGACAAATCTCCGGCCTTAGGGATCAATACCGTGCGTCCTTCCACTAGCTAGATGTTGGTGCGTAGAAGTAAACTTCTTCCACCAAAAGTTGTTGATTTTATCTGGCCCTGGCGCCGAAAAGTTCTTAGTTCTAGCGATAACTTTCTTCACTTCTTCAGCAGTAATTAGTGGACACTCTTCCTCTGGATCTTGTAACCTTTGCCTTTGGCAAAAGTTACGAAAGAGTGATATATCGGAAGCGTCTTCATTTAGCTGATAAGTATCTCCATATACTTGCTCCCAGAAGATTTGAATCTCTTCTCGACTAGGCGGATTTTTAACTACACATGACGCTTTATTGAACAGACGGGAAGGATTAGTAGAAAAGGTGGAATTTTCCTGAATCCACATAACTCGCCGTTCAAGGCGCTGTTTCGCTGTTGAAAGAGATCTTACTTTTTGCGTCCAGTGCTGCTTGATGGTCGACAGTTTACACTTGTTCAGCGTGTGATTTGCTTTCCTCAAGTTTCGAGCAAGTGCCCTAACTTTTGGAGTGAACTTTTTATTTGCTGTTATGTAGCTAATCACGCACTGAACATTTGATGCATGCCGTCTCGCCGTTTCAATTTTGAACTGAAGCTGTGCAATACGCTCGCGTGTCTTACTCAGACGTACCGAAGTTTCGTTACATCTATCGTCGCTAAGCAGGGAGACCGCCTTCTCGTAAACTACACAGTTCAGATTCCAGAGATTAACATCTTCGGGGAGCAAATCGCGGAGAGCAGTATTAGCTTCAGCTAATTTGTCCATCCTGAGGAAGACTTTTTGGTGGATAGATCTCCTACTTCTCATGTTGACATTATCGGCTATCTGCAAAGGTGGTCTTGCTGGAACGGGTGGAATGTTCGCTGGAGGATGTTGCTCCTCTTCCTGTTGATAAACAGCTTCATATCCGTTTTTTCGCAAGAAGGATACCTGATCTCTCAAATACTGAGGCGTTTTATGAGAATATTCCGGGTGCATATTGCCCCAACGGTCATGCAACCTCTTCATGAATCCTCTCCGCGCCGGTGAGCTTCTTTGCCAACAGGTAAGAAGGTCCCTCCTGAGTTGGTCCGACCATTTAAATCGATGTTCCCGCGTTTGTCCGGGGTCATTGCCTGGTCGTCGCCTCGGTTCGTTCCTATTGCCACTCCCAACTGAACCATGGCCTCCATCCGAGAGAGGCCTATTGTGGGTGGCACTGTGCGATACTTGTGTCGTAACCGCATAATTCGTTGCATTGGGGAGTCGAAATTTGCATTGTTATTGTTGTTAATGGAGCACATAGCTATTTTGCGATTTCCGAGAAAAAATTTTCCGGAAAGAATTTTTTGCTCAGAAACTTCTTCCATCGAATTTTGCATTGTCATTATAGTTATTGAAGCTTACAGCGTTTTTGCGATTTTCGAAAAAAAAATTTTCTCAGTAAATGTTTTCCTCAGAAAATTTTTCCATGGAATTTTGCATTGCTATTGTCGATATTGAAGCCTAAAGCGTTTTTGCGATTTTCGAAAAAAAAATTTCCTTTCAAAATTTTTTCCTCAGAAAATTCTTCCAATTACAATTGTCTTTCTTTCTCTCCCATCGCATCAGTTGAAACACGGAACATGAAGCTCTAAGCTGTACCTCGGCCCTTTAAGTGCCCTTCCATTAATATTTTCTGAATACTTTGTATATGTTGTTGGCATCTTAATAAAGATCTATTATTATTATTATTATTATTATTGTTATTGTTGTTATTGAAGCCTATAGCGTCTTTGCGATTTTCAAAACAAATTTTTCCTGACAAAACTTTTTCCTCAGAAAATTTTTCCATCGAACTTTGCATTGTTGATGTTGTCATTCAAGCCTATAACGTTTTTTCGATTATCGAAAAAAAAAATTTCTCAGTAAATTCTTGCATAGAATTTTGCATTGTTATTGTTGTTATTGAAGCCTATAGCGTTTTTGGGATTTTCGAAAAAAAAATTTCCTTTACAAAATGTTTTCCTCAGAAAATTCTTGCATTGAATTTTGCATTTTTATTGTTGTTAATGAAGCCTAGAGCATTTTTGCGATTTCCGAAAAAAAAATTTAGAAAAATTTGTCCTCAGAAGATTCTTCCATCGAATTTTGCATTGCTATTTTTGTTATTGAAGCCTATAGCGTCTTTGCGATTTTCGAACAAAAATTTTCCTCACAAAACTTTTTCCTCAGAGAATTTTTCCATAGAATTTTGCATTGTTATTGTTGTTATTCACGCCTATAGCGCTTTTGAGATTTTAGAAAAAAAATTTCCTCAGAAAATTTTTTCCTCGGAAAATTTTTCCATCATATTTTGCATTGTTATTGTTGTAAATGGAGCACATAAAGTTTTTGCGATTATAGAAAAAAAAGATTTCCTTACAAATTTTTTCCTTAGGAAATTTTTCCATCGAATTTTGCATTGTTATTGTTGTAATGAAGCCTATAGCGTTCTTGCGATTTTCGAAGGAAATTTTTCCTTACAAAATTTTTCCTCAGAAAATTGTTCCATCTAATTTTGCATTGTTATTGTTGTTATTGAAGCCCATAGCGTTTTTGCGATTTTCGAGAAAAAATTTTCCGAAAAGAATTTTTTGCTCAGAAACTTCTTCCATCGAATTTTGCATCTTCATTATCGTTATTGAAGCCTATAGCGTTTTTGCGATTTTCGAAAAAAAAAATTTTCTCAGTAAATATTTTCCTCAGAAAATTCTTCCATCGAATTTTGCATTGTTATTGTCGATATTGAAGCCTAAAGCGTTTTTGCAATTTTCGGAAAACAATTTTCCGGAAAATTTTCTTTACCTCAGAAAATTTTTCCATCGAACTTTTCATTGTTATTGTTGTTAATGAAGCTTATAGCGTTTTTGCGATTTTCGAAAAAAAATTTTCCTGAGAAAATTCTTCCAATTACAATTGTCCTTCTTTCTCTTCCATCGCATCAGTTGAAACACAAATGTACTGTATAATTTGGAACAAGCGAAATGTATTCTAAGAAGGACATTTTTGCAGTACACTGTAAATTTTCTACTGCGTTAGCTTTAGTCTCAGCCTCTTAGTGCGAATTACACACTTCTTATATTTTATAGTTAGTTTTAAGTTTAGATGTAGAGGGTTAGGTTGTAAAGCAGCTCTAAGCTGTACCTCAACCCTTTAAGAACCCTCCCATTAATATTTTCTGGATACTTTGTATATGTTGTTGGCATCTTAATAAAGATCTATTATTATGAAGCTCATTTTTCTCTCAGGCTTGAGATGGTTATTGCCCAATATGTCGAAGGTGTTTTTGGTTAGAGTTGGATTTTTTGTTTTTTTGTTTGTTTGAAAATCATGGACGGGGTTGTCCCGGTATATATTATCTATTATTATTATTTTTTTTCCATACTTTCTCTCGGGTGAACCCGGTTTTTCGTCATAGCCACGGACTAAGTCAAGTGACTGATGAGATCAGGATGTTATAAGTTATTTCAATACGTTGTTTGAAATCATTTGCGATGATGTTGTAGGTACAAAATTAGAAGCATGATGTGATTTGCAGTTTGGCTTTGCCGCTGTTATCCTTACACAGCGGCCCTGAGTGTCTCCTCTGGATGCTTTCTTAGAGCTACCATGTATCACGCCATAGGTTCTTAGTCACTTGCTTCCTGATGGTCTAGGAGGTTTCTTACAATGCGACAGGTGTTTAATCAAACCACCTTTTGAGCTGCCGCCAGTACCCTACTGACTCCTAAATGTTCAAGATGTTCAGTGCATCTTGCGTGCACATTGCCTGTAGCCGAAATCACAATTCATCACTTCATGCCTTAGCTCGCTATACTTATGAATCTTGGTTGTATAGGTTGCCTGCAAATTTCGGTTGAGCGGACAAGCAATGTCGATTATGTGGACTCTTGCACCTTTTTTCTCTCGCGTCACGATGTCACGTCGATTGGCTCGGATGTAATGATCCGTCTGGATAGTCACATCCCAATATAAGATGTAATCTTCGTTTTCTAAAACGGACATTGGAATGTATCTATAGAAAGGCATCCATTCTGTTAAGAGTCCTAGGTTTAAGGCAAGTTGTTGATGTACGATGCCCGCCACATCATTATGTCTGTGCGTATATTCTCTTTGAGCCATTACGCGACAACCATCAATAATGTGCTCGATGGATTCGTTGGTATCTCCACATAATCGGCACCGGTCAACCACGTATTGATGTAACACGTGTTTGCGATAATTCCTGGTGCTGACAATTCTATCCTGAATCGCAATGACGAATCCTTCCATTTCTGGATACAGGAGTCCCTTTCTCAGCCAAATATTGGATGCCTCACTATCCACTTCATATTGATCTAGCGTTTTGGGGTGTTCGCTGTGAATGGCTTTCTGTCTCCATTGCGTTTCTAATTCCTCTATGGTTTCTGCCCTGATATTCAAGGCCTCCTCTGAGGACAAATTCAAGGGCATGTAGTCAAGATCTGCTTTACAGATGGTGTTGTAAAGCGTAACATCTCGCTTGCTGTTAAAATAGTCTCGCAACTGTGTGACTTGCGACTCACACAGTTTTCTGACATCTACAATGCCTCTGCCCCCTCTATGTCGTGGTAGAACTACCCTTTCACTCGCCGAATTACGGTGGTGCATTCGGTGTTTCGTCATTTCTACGCGGATGATTCTGTTTAATCGTTCGAGGTCAGTGTTCGACCATTTGATGAGCCCAAAGGAGTACGTGAGAACAGGGATGGCGTAGGTGTTGATTTTCCTGATCTTGTTTGCCGAGTTAAGAGAACTCTCCAGAACCAATCTGAGTCTTGTAGTGAAGGCAGTCGTTAGGCTTTTCTTAACTATCGTATGCTGAATACCCTTAGATTCAAGAATACCCAGGTTTTTATATGACTCGCCCTCAGCCATTGCCTCGATGTCATTCCCGAAATCGTTCTCTATCTCTGCGGTCGCTAATTCTCCTCTGGTTAAATGCACTGTTCGGCATTTATCTAGTCAAAACTCCATGTTGATATCATTGGAAAACTGCTTTGTAACATCAATCACTTGCTGCAGTTTCTCGTCCGAACCAGCGTATAGCTTCAGGTCATCCATATGTAGAAGATGGGTCACTTGATGACCATCCTCATTATCATTTACTCGGAACCCATGAGACATGCTATTTAAAGTTTTTCTCAGTGGGCTCAACGCTAAACAGAACCATAATGCACTGAAGGAGTCTCCTTGGAATATACCTGTGTTAATGCTTATTGATCTAGTTATCCTCGGTTGTCCATGATAGAAATACTTGATTCTTGTATCCCAAAGCATCATCGCACGACTTAGGAAGTCAATGATGCGTGGACAAATTTTGTATACTATTAAGACTTCAAGCAAATAGTCATGTGGTACGGAAGGAAACGCTTGCTTGTAATCAATGTATGCCATGTGCAAGTTCCTTTGGTGTTTACGAGCTTGCGTCATGGCAACAGCGTTCCATGCAAAATTTTTTACTCAGAAAATTTTTCAATCGAATTTTGCATTGTTATTGTTTTTATTGAAGCCTATAGCGTTCTTGGGATTTTCGAAAAAAAAATTTCCTTACAAAATTTTTCCATTTAATTTGTCATTGTTATTGTTGTAAATGAAGCATGTAGCGTTTTTTCGGTTCTCGAACAACATTTTTCTCAGAAAATTGTTGCATCGAATTTGGCATTGTTATTGTTGTTATTGAAGCCTATAGCGTTTTTTGTAATTCAGAAGAAAAAAATTTCAGAAACATTTTTCCTGTAGCGTTTTTTGATGTTCGAAAAAAAATTTCCATACCAAATTTTTTCCTCAGAATATTCTTGCAACGAATTTTGCATTGTTATTGTTGATATTTTAGCCTATAGCGTTTTTGATATTTTCGAAGAAAAATTTTCCGTACAAAATAAATTCCACAGAAAATTCCTCCGCCGAAGTTTGCATTGTTATTGTTGTTAATGAAGCCTATAGCGTTCTGGCGATTTTCGAAGGAAATTTTTCCTAACAAAATTCTTCCTCAGAAAAGTATTGCATGGAATTTTGCATTGTTATTGTTGTTTTTGAAGCCTATAGCGTTTTTGGGATTTTTGAAAAAAAAATTTCCTAACAAAATGTTTTCCTCAGAAAATTTTTCATTCGAATTTTACATCGTTATTGGTGTTAATGAGTCCAATAGCGTTTGTTCAATTCTGGAAAAAAAAATTTCCACAGGAAATTCTTCCATCGAATTGTGCATTTTTATTGTTGTTGTTGAATCCAATAGCGTTTTTTCGATTATAGAAAAAAAAGTTTTTCTCAGTAAATGTTTTAATCAGAAAATTCTTCCATCGAATTTTGCATTGTGATTGTCGATATTGAAGCCTAAAGCGTTTTTGCGATTTTCGGAAAAAAAATTTCCGAAACATTTTTTTTACCTCAGAACATTTTTCTATCGAATTTTGCATTGTTATTGTTGTTAATGAAGCTTATAACGTTTTTGCGATTTTCGAAGAAAAATTGTCCTCACAAAACTTTTTCTTCAGAAAATTTTTGCATCGAATTTTGCATTGTTAACGTTGTTATTCAAGCCTATAACGTTTGTTCGATTTTCGAAAAAAAAAATTTGTCAGTAAATTCTTGCATCGAATTTTGCATTGTTATTGTTGTTATTGAAGCCTATAGCGTTTTGGAGATTTTCGAAGGAAATTTTCCATAACAAAATTTTTCCTCAGAAAATTATTACATGCAATTTCGCATTTTTATTGTTGCTATTAAATCCTATAGCGTTTTTGCGATTTTCGAAATAAAAATTTTCTCAGAAAATTCTTCCATCGAATTTTGCATTGCTATTGTTTTCAATAAAGCCCATAGCGTTTTTGCGATCTTTGAAAAAAAATGTTCCTCAAAATTTTTTGCTCAGAAAATTTTTCCATCGAATTATGGATTGTTATTGTGGTTAATGAAGCCTATAGCTGTTACGTACCAGCGTTGGTTTTAATTTTTAGGTAACATGGCATACTTATCCTCGATGCTGCTGACGGTGAATTGTTGAAAGAGGTTTCACTTATATCTTTGTGTAATTGATATTTAGAAGTTTTATCTTCGCTGATAGAAAGGTCATCGTGAACGGTGTTTGAAGAAACATGGGATGGGTCCATGTTGGCATGAACCTTGAGTTCTGCTAAAGCAGACAG
The DNA here is from genome assembly GCA_932178445.1 of Andricus quercusramuli. Lineage (NCBI taxonomy): Eukaryota > Metazoa > Arthropoda > Insecta > Hymenoptera > Cynipidae > Andricus > Andricus quercusramuli. The sequence continues at coordinate 83,409 of CAKNXH010062084.1, forward strand.
AGAAGATGATGGATGAGGCTGTTCTGGAAGCCGGGATTCACTGGATACTGTTGAAAGAAAGGATTTCTTTCTTTTTAAGGTCGTTCGGGCACAACAGTACGGACGAAGTGGCGACGTATTGATAACAACGGCTCGAAAGAAGTACAGTATTGTTAGAATTGACAGTATTACCAGGCCGGCATAGCAGCCATGTATTAGCAAGGTGTGTTTGGACTGTGCTTGCCGTTGCAGATTAAAATCATATAGCTGTTGTTCCAATTGTTCCAAATTTTTGTCTCCTTCCTTGTATGAAGGCAGGTTTACATCCTCCTGAGAAGTTGCTGTGGTTAAACCTGTCAACTGGGGCAATTTTTGAACTTGCTGTAGCTTTGAAGATACTTTGGAGAGATCCAGATGAACCCGTGGTTCATATATGGTTATAATTTGTTCATGAACAGGTTCCAATCCTGGTAGCGTCACCGTAGCCGTCTTGAAATTACACCCTAGTGCAATTTGGATTATTCCCAGGCCTTGGAGATTAAGATGAAGAGCCGGTTCCGTAGAGCAATGCAATTCGGCGTCTATGGAATCAGGTATTGAGTATATCCAACCACTTAAAGATGGTATAACTTTCCAGTAAGGCTGAAGTTCGAATGACACTTGAATGTCGCACAGCCGGAAGGTTTTTACAGATGGATTTAGCAGAATTTGAGCCTCACAGGTTTTATGAGCGGCCGTCTCATAAATAGGGAACATGCCTGGACATAAAAGGTAGCTGTTCATCCTTCTACATAGGGCATGCTCAACCTGTGTGATTAGCATGTAAGTTCGCTCAGTCTCCTCCATGATCAGGTATGCGAATTTTGATCTTATATACGCCCTTCCCGTTCTGTTTTCTAAAATCGGTTGTTGTACTGGAAGTGGATGCATTTCATAACTGGTATAGTCGATCTTATCTATTAGTGGGATGTCCATGATAACGTAGAGTGTACCATTTCTGCAGTCGATGGTTACTGCGGCGATTTTTGCTAACTCCTCGATGCTCACATGGGGCCCCGGAACTGGGAAGGCCACTTTGGGTGCGTGATCTTGGACGTCGCGATAGATTGGTTCTAGTTGCTCGGATGTTAGAAGCGCTGAATGCAGTTTTCCTTTCCTTGCTTGCTAAACAACGTCTATTATCCGGTTGCCTGATGGGAGATACTCTTCCAATCCAGTTCTCATAGATTGCAGTAACTTGGACAGGGCATAGGAATATATTAGATTGGTAATTGCTGCTGATATTCCATTCACGTGTGTTAGAAGAAGGTTGAGCTCGTTCTGCAACTGCTGCTGTTGATGTTCATGGCCTTCGGTGATCCGGTGCAAATTCTCCAGTTGGGATCGGATGACATGTGTTTGTTGACCCACCATATGAGACAAATTCGCTTGGGCAAGATTAAGGTCTTCAATTTTCGAATCGATGGCTTGCCCGTCCTCGTAGGTCAATAAACCTGCTACCGGTCCTACGATTCCTCCTATAAATCCCAACAGGGGGGAGTTTCTTCGTGCTCGCATGCTGTTCGGCACACGCGAGAGGCGATTCTTATTGTAGTGGAATGACAGTTCGCTGATCTCTCTGTCTATGTCCCTTTTGATTCGTTTTGCGATTTCCAGCTTGTTCTGCATATTATACTCCCATATAATCTGGTTGCAGTATCCTTTCAATTTAGGTGGGCAATAGATGGCTAATGACTGGTGCCGGTCCTGGATTTCTGTCAAGGAATTCTGAAATTTGTTGACATGCTGGAAAGTGTTAATCCTCCAATGACTGATGATTCGCCTCATAGGCCCTTGATTCTCATAAAATATGCCATTACTGGCCTGGAACTGAAGATGCTGCTATCTTGGGCCTGCTGAAGTGTTGATTGTTGGAGAGATATACATAATCACTAACATTAGTGATAGATTACAGCGGTACATAGCTTCCGCGATTAATTCTCCCTAAAATTATACATAAAGATATATAGAAGTGATATTTTAAACGCCGAGCATTATTCCTAACAATAAGTTGTCAAAAGCTTATCGGCGTGCTTTGTGAACCTGGTACCATCGTCGGCTTCAAGGATTACATTATGATTTTCCGTGAAGCCCACGATGGTATAGGTCCCAGTAGCTCTTTGGTCAAATTTATTCTTACGCACGTCCTTGAATATGATTACCCTATCACCAATCACTGCGTTTAGTGGACGTACCTTTTCATCGTATCGTAGTTTCGAGCGTTTTTTCGCTTGAATCATGTTTTTAGCCGCAATCTTCTGGATTTCATTAAGTCGAATAACCAAGTCGCAGAGATAGGATCCGTACGTTTCCACTTTATCGGCTGGTGGAAACGAGCTGGGTATTCGCGCAACCCGTCCGTAGAGCAATTCGAAAGGAGTGAAATTTGTGGCTTCGTGAACGGACGTATTATAAGCAAACATGGGGAACGGTAACAATCGGTCCCAGTCGTCGAACCCCTCAGCGTAACGTTTCATATAGAGCTACGGCGTGCGCGATGGTCGATGCATGTAAATTTGGTATGGGTACGGCGATACACAATTTTGAAAAATTATCCTGCATGGTTAGGATATGCCTGTTACCGTTGGGTGTTGTCGCGAGTTCGCTCACGGTATCGAGAGAGACCTTATCGAACACGCCAAGAGGGGTATCAGTGATAACCATGAGTTCTCGGGTACGTGCTCTTATCAATTTATTTTCAAGGCAACTTTGGCATTCGCGAATGTATTTGATTAGATCATTACGTAGACCCGGCCAAGTGTACCATTCTCGAATGCGTCGATACGTTTTCGTTACACCTTTATGTCCGGTTGATAAACTATCGTGATGTTCTGCAATTATTTTTAAGCGCGATTCCTCCGGAGGCACTTCTAACTTTCCGTGACATAAGGTGATAGTGGGTGGACCACCCCGGAATATGCCCGACAGCAACTCTGCTATTTTGTTTTGTGATACATTACCCAATAGATCACTGGAGTTCGCCATACGACATGTTCCACAGCGGTCACGTTCTAAGGCCATCCTTAGATTCTGTAGACCAGTCTTCACTTCTCTCCAATCAACATCATCAAAATGATTTCGCTGGATTACTATGGAGTACACTTTATATTTTCCTGAAGGGGTAACTAATATCTGACCCTTTTTTGGTATTTTCTCCCATAAGTTCTGTGGATTAGGATGATCAGTGGCAATAAGTAGTTTAAATATGGGGTTGGTAGGCTCGCAGTCCTCCGAAATGAAGTGTGCATAGTTATCACTGCGATAACTCAAAGGCTCAATCCATTCATGGTGCTCCGAACAGGCCGTTTGCATTCTGGGTCCCTTCATCAGCATGATATCTTGATTCATCGACCTAGTTTCTTCTTCTTCTTCTTCTTGTGGAGGAGTTGGAGGATCAATGTAAGGTACATCTAGGTCAAGAGTAGTCCTGAGAACATTTGCTTCTAAGTTGGCTATAGACGCTTCATCATGAGCGTTTTCCTCTCTCTCGGGCAGTGTCATTAAGTTTTCCTTTGGGGGCTTTGTCTTGTAAGTTGTGGATATTTCCGCAGTAGACCTTGCAAACGGCATAGGTATTGTCTGTACCTTTTGGTTGATTGCTTTCTGTCAGGGACTCATATGGCTCCTGAAGTACAGGGGGGGTGTCTCTTTTCTCCGAAGTAGTTCTTTTATTTAGATGCTCCTGAAATGATTTCAGGAATTTGGTTACTCTCTTGGGAAGTGAGTCATCTGTTCCTGTGCAGGGGTCCATGTTTTGTAATCGTAATAACAAATATTGATCCTCTTCGCCTTCCGAGACCGCCGTAATTTCCACTTGCAATGGTTCCATTGCAGGAGGTTGTTACAAACCTTCCTCATCCCAAAAGTAGGACTGATGATCATGTAGGGATTGATCGAATTTCTCTATTGATTTCTGCACAGCAGCCCGAATTTCTGACAAGCGAGGTTCATGTGGTTGTGTATCGCAGTTGGGTTCCCCATTGTTGTCGTTGCTATGTTCGTGACTACTAGTACAGTTAGGACTAACATCGACAATGATAGTAGAGATTGGTCCCCTTGATTCATTTAACTTGTCCTTTTGAAACGTGCTACCTTCAGGGTGTTCAGTGATCATCGTATTTTGTTTCTTGATCCCTGCTCGAGCGAATTGATCCGCGGCTTCGTTTCCTTCTATACCTTGATGGCTTGGTACATCATTCCAAGTTACATCCAGCGGTGCGAGCGCTTGCCTCAACTCTTCGAACTCAGCTCAGTTAACGACAGGTTTCCCGTCAACCGTTTTCCAACCATTGGTTCCCCAAATGGGGAGCCACTGGGTATAACTATCGATGAGGAACTTGGAGTCAGTGAAAATGCTTAGTCATTTGAATCCATTTTCAATGGACCTTTTCGCAGCAGCCGTGGCAGCCTAAATCTCGGCAGCGTTGTTTGTCTATGTTCCTTGGGCGGGCTTGGAAATGTTCCACGGGTGGTCCGGGCCGAACCAAACACCGACGCCACCTTCGGGTTCTCCCTTGCTATTGTAGCTACAAGCTCCATCTATGTAAACCTCAATCTGCTTATCGCATAGGGTAGGAAATCAGGGATTTGGCAAATACGGTGGTGCGCTCTTAGGAACTGGTTCCCTTTTTCGAGCGATAATAACGGGTTCGACACTCGGCAATACACTATGATCCCTTCGAAAGACAGGTGGTTCAGAGTCATCGCTGTTTTCTCCTTCCGAGGAAGCATCATCGGATGAGGAGTTCTCCCGACTGTTGGTAGGAGTTTCAGTAGCTGCTGGTACTCGTGCTCTTCGTCGGAGTCGAGTTGCTATCCCGCTTTGATCCAAGGGTAGTTTTTTATGATATGTCATGGGTTGATAGGTTTCATCCGAATCTTGGGCGGTACATATTCCTGGCATCCGCGCACAGCGAAGTCCCAAGAAATCTTTTTGCAACTGCCTTGCCTTCCCCTCGGTCCCCGAGGATCTTGAGTTGCGCGTAGAAGCAGATTCTAACAGAGTGGGTTTTCCGGATTCCTTATTAACTACTCTCGTCATAGGGGCGGCGGTTAGTTTACGACCCGTTCTGGGTGTTGTTGATTCCAAATTGACAGCCGTGAGGCCCTCTTGTACCTTGCTTTTGGTCTTCGTTGACTTTAACGGCAAGACCTGATACCAAATGGAGGTACAATCTTGCCCCTGACGCCTCTCCACTTCCTCGTCCTGGTTTGGATCACTGAAAGGGGTGACCGCATCTGTGCTTGTGCACGTACATTTGGGCTTGTTGTCCCTGAGCGTTGGTGCATCTGATTAGATTATTTTAGCGTCAGCCTGTTCATGCCCAATCTGGAGAAGGTGATCTTTCAGTCCTACAGGATTTCCCGATAATAATTCTACCCCTCGATTGAGCTTTCCTTTTTTGTACTCAAAGTTATATTGATAATCCTTGAGCCGATGTCTCCAGCGAACCAATCGTGGTCCTGGATTTTCTGCATACGTAATCCAGTGAACTGGTTCGTAGTCACAGGCCAGGATGAACTCTCTTCCGTACAAATACGGGCGGAAATTAGCGACCGAGTGCAGTACGGACAAGCACTCCTTCTCTGTTTTTTCGAATCGTTGCTCAACGGAGGTCATTATTTTAGAAAAATAGGCTACAGGCATGTCCATTTTGTCGTACTCTTGGGTTAGTGCGGCCCCAACTGCATATTCTGAAGCATCAGTAGTCAATTTGAATTGTTTAGTGAAGTCCCGATATTTCAGAATTGGTTCCGCGCACAGATAGTTACGCAAGTTTTCGAAACTCTCGCTCTGTTCAGGTCCACAGTTAAATTTGGAGTCCTTCTTCAATAGGTCAGCCAACGGTTTAGCAACCTTCGCGTAATTCTCAATGAACCGACGATAATATCTTGATAATCCGAGGAACTGTCGAATGGCGCGTACCGTTTTCGGTTGTGGGAATTCCTTTATCGCCTTTATCTTTGTCGGGTTAGGCTTTACCCCATCTCGTCCGATGATGTGACCTAAATAGGTAACTCCGGGACGTAGGAGATCGCATTTGTCGGGTTGGAGCTTTAGATTTGCTTCTCGCAACCTTTTAAATAGCTTTCTGGCCTTCTTATCGTGCTCCTCCAGCGTTTCTGAATGAAGCACGATGTCGTCCAAGTACACAAATGCCTCAATCCCGAGCATACCCTTAGGGACGGTGTCCATGAGCCTGGCATTCTCATATATTCAAAATGACCCCTTGGCGTTGAGAACATTGTTTTGGCCCTATCGTCGGGATGAGTCTCAATTTGATGGTATTCGCTGGCAAGATCAAACACTGAAAAGTATTGAGCCTTGCCCAATTGTTCAAGGATATCTGTTATGTTAGGTAACGGGTATGCGTCCCCTATTACCTTCGCATTTAGTGCCCTATAATCAATCACGACTCGAAATTTCTCCTCCCCAGAAGCATCTACCTTCTTTGGGATAATCGTAACTGGTGAACTATAGGGTGACTTGGATGGTGATATTATACCACTTTTCAATTGCTTTTCTATCTGAATTGCCAACTGCCGCTGAGCCTCGGGCGCATGAAGATATTGTTTCTTGGAAATGATGTCATCGTTCGTTGTGGGAATCCTATGCTGTACCTTGTTGGTTACGGATACAATTTCTCCATTCAGGTGAAATATATCAGGATAATATTTAACCCATTCTCGAACAACATCTCGTTCTGACCTGTTTAGATGCGACACATGGAGACTCTTAAAGACCTGTTCTTCTCTCGGAATTGATGGTGCTTCAATATTATTGTTTTCTTCGCAGCATGATTCAGAATTTTCGGACTCTTCCCCTGGAAATTCACAGTATTCAAAGGGAATAAGTTCCTGTGATGGGAGTGGGAATTCTACGTCTTTCTCGTTAGTATTGTAAGCGTAGGCGTAGCATACCCCATCGTGATTTGTTACTACTCCCTCGCCGATATAGACGTGATTGGTTCAGAAATAACAACTAAGGTATTATGTCTAAAGGACAGCTGTGCTTGCTCCTGGCGGAGGTATGGCCGACCAAGAATTCCATCCGTACACTTGTACCCAATATGGTAACCATTACCGTTCCATGAGTCTCTGTTGATTCCTCGGTTATTCCTGACACATAGATGGGATCATCACCTATGGTTATTTCCGGTTTTAGTGCTAGGAGCTTCAGTAAATTTACATCAGATCCTGGGTCTACCAAAAAGGAAGCCGTTGTTTTTCGGAATTCCGGAGCCTTTATTCGGACGACTGGGGAGTCTTCTTTTTGATACTTTGTTCGGAAGATTCTTTCAGGTGCTCCAAAATTCGGACCGTTTTGGTACGCTCCTTTAGTTTGGGACTCATCGTGGCGTCCGTTCGATGAGTCTGCGAGTAGTTTAAATTCATCGGTTCCGGAGAGACGGGTCTGGATCCACCGGGAATGGGTGGCTCGGGCCATTGAGTATTCAAATGTGCTCCTTGCGGAGGTACCTGAAGTTAATACTGCAGTGGGAATGGATAACCATAGTTAGGAGGATATCCTGGAGGATAATGGTATTGATTTGGATACAGGTGGGGGTACATTTGTGTCGGACTAGGATAGGATGGATAAAGTCCAGGAGGGTACTGAACCCTAGTAGAGGATAATAATGACTTAGGTGCTGACTTCTCAGTATGCTGCACATTATTGAACTTATCCAATTGTTTTGTATAAGGACTAGGTGACCTTGATCTTTCCGAAATCCTGTCCTGCCTTGACACACGGTACGTCCAGGCTGATACTGCCCTCGCCTTCTCCGCATACTTTTGGCGTTCCTCCACGTGTAAGGCATGCTCATATGCCTCATGAATGTCCTTTGGATTTCTCGTGTCGACGAAGGTAGACATTTCCGAAGCGGTGTATTTCACCTCCAGAGAATGTTTCGCCCCACTAAGAAGACGTAATGTACGGTCGTAGTAATCACTCACGCTCTCTGTTTTGTATCATCCGAAGGTTGACTATAGCTTCGAAGTACCACTGGTATTTCTTAGTTGGGGCAAAACGTTTTTTTAAACGAGCTACGAGCTCCGTTAGTCGGTTGAACTATTTGTCGCGGACACTTTTCCGCGCGATGCCCTTCAACTAACTCAAGATTATCTTGATAAACGCAGGTTCGGTCGAGTCGGAGACATAGACCGACCCATTGGCCACATCCTGAAGAAATTCTTTTAACGGGGGTGATTTTCCGTCAAAAGTAGGTATGTGATATGTGGACTGCTGTAGGGTCATGCCCTCCAGGGCCGTGGCCATCGCTACACTCATATCCATTGTAGTGTGCGGTCGCGTAGTTACGTTACATAGTAATCCAGTACGCGTAGTAGTATTATCCACCGTAGGGTTTGATTGTTCACCGTCTGAATCTGGCATATTGCCGCAGTAATGACGTTTATACTAATACAGTGAATATTCCCAACCTTGGTAATTCACCGCCCCGGAATAATTTCTTTGGTAAATTAGGTATACCTGCAATTTCGATGCGTGATAGAGCAAACAAGGAATCCCGTGAATGACAATGTGCATCAATTATCAAATTAGGAATTTTTCCTTTTCGAGCTTATATTAAAATTCAAGCTCTACCTATTTTGTATTTAACACCACTCGACGTCATTATTCGAACATATCCCGCATCGTCTATATCTGGAAATACGGAATCATCGGGGTGATGCTCGGATATCTGGAGCTCCTGATTCTAGGTTTAATTTTAATGAACATTTCTGCTTCCTGAGCTGGCGTGCACAAGTGACAAACTCATTCCGTCTCTCTCTTGAACGAACTTTCTTACTCGTATTTGTTCCTGCGCTCTGTTGCGCTGCCATTTTTATTTCGCCGGGTCTTTATCTCAAGCGCTCGGCAATCGTATTGAATGCTTGAATTCTTTACGCGGAAGCGCGAGAGTCCCAGAAATCGTTCGCCTCGCACGCCACACTTTTACGAGTTTTGTCGTCTCCGCAGCAAGTTTTTCCTTACATCACGTCGAGACACCTTCATACGTCGATTTTGTGCGACACAAGTCAAGCGTTGCACATCGAAGCCTGAACGCTGAATGCCAAACCTGGAACGTCGAACTTAATCCAGATTCCTTTAACACTTCAGTCGCGAGTTATTTTACCAAGCACACACACAGGTCCAACAAAGCCCGATGCAGCGCAGTGGAAGCGTGCCTAGGCCCATAACCTGATCAACTGAACTTTGACCCTGTGTATTATTTGTGTGATAAATTTGGACACTGGTATTCCATGTAAAACACTTTATTACTACGTCATGCTCACGGTTAATCTTTGTACTACAGTTAATTTGAGAACGAGAACTTAAACTGAATTTAAACATCGCAATATAAGACAAGTGTCTCGCTCGAAAGCTCAACGCGAAGTGAGTGCCGCCGCCGCCAGCTACGTCGGTGGTGGTAGTAGCACAAGACAAAGAAAGGGCATGAAACGGCTCCATTACGCAAGTGCGCGCATAGTCTCTGGCAGGCCGAAGTCTTCTCGCTTACACTTGACAAAATTATTTCTAGCCCACTTTTATTCTACATGACTTCAAAGAGTGTAAACAAGTCTATTTTTGAACGAAGAAAACAAAATTTTCAAGTAGGATTTTTTCACAAAATCAATTTTAATTTTGATTTTAAACCAAAAAAATTCACGATGAAAAAAATTGTGTTATGATATGATATGATATGATATGATATGGAATATGATATCATGAAAAGAACTTTCCAAAACACTATCATAAAAGTTCAATCGGATAATCCTGAAAGAAGTTACAATAACGTGAAGGTGAAAAAAACCTGAAAAAGTGAAAACTTCAGGCTCTGGTAAATTGACAACCGGTTGATAAATTGACTTATGGTATAATGAATTATTATAAGTCCACTAGGACTATAATTTAGCCGAGTTTTTCGATTTTTCGAAAGTTTTCGATTTTTTCGAATAAATTCGGCCTTGGACAGGCTTTTTCAAATAATCTTATAAAAATTTGTATGAAAGGATTTTCGAAGTCGCTGATTACGAATCCGGTATCAGAATATAAAAAATCAAAATGGCGAATCCAATATGGTGGCTATTTTAGATGTTTCTTTCTGAGTAATGTGGCCGCCTGAGTAAATGACTTAGAAAACCGTTATTCTAACCTAAAGTAGTCGTCATATTGAGTCCGCCATTTTGAATATTGAAATTCTGAATTCATATTCATGATGAGCGACCTCGGAAACCCCCGTTTACCTTTACCCAAGTGAATTACTCAGCAAATCGCAATTCTAACTGAAATAGCCGCCACATTGGATCTGCCATTTTGAATTTTCAAATTCTGATACTTAATTCGTGATCAGCGACCCCAAAAACCTTGGAAACACCATTGGTACCCATTGCAAGTCTAGCACAAAAATGTGCGCCTCGAAGGGTTAAACACAGAAAATGTCAAATAACAAAACGACCGGGAATTTGCTATTTGCACCCGATATATACGGAATCAGGTGAACATTGTGCACAAGAATCAATCATCAAATCTTACGGAACCAAAATAGACGCTCCAGTTTCCTTGGATCTCAGACTAGTATGCTTTGTTGTTGTATTTTAAGGTCGTGCTCGAGCTCTTCGATAAAGACATTCTCCAAAAGTGATATTGTGTTCTTTTTTGCCTTGTATTTTTGACATTCCGCGAGTAGTAAAAAATCGCGAGTCCATTTTCTAATTGAAATTGTGTCAAAAATCAATTTTTTGTTGCAAAATATAAAAGAGAATATTATTTTTGCCCAAATAGTGTATCTAGGTTATTCAAAGTTTTATTCGATATTAGAGTTCTTTGGGCAAACAGTTTCTCTTGATTTTCTCAGTTCGAGTGAGATTGGATTTATGAGTATTTTCAGATTGTATGACAGTATAATCGATTAATTCAATTTCCATTGTCAACCAATTAATAAATTACCGTTCAATATTTGAAAAAAATTATTTTGCATTTTTTTTTGGGGGTAAAAGAACAGGAATTCAGGGTTTCTCTGAGATCAATATAACCCTGGAAGTAGCCCCTCTGGTAGAAGACGTTGTTCTTCGTCGCACGGTAGTTTCCAGCTGAGATAGTGAATCTAGTTTTCCGAAAGGGCATCCATATCTGTATGCATCTCACTGATTCTCAGTGTTACAAAATGGAAGCACTGGAGACATTTCCGTAATGTGTGTTTTCTTGGAGGTGTTCCGCGGCACGCAGCACACAGGGTGCAAAATTTATTCTGAAATAAAAAAAAAAAATATTCTCAATCTACATGAGAATAGTTAGAGAAATACGTAGGAGATTTGAAAAATATTGATTTTTGTGTGATTGGCAAGCATTTGAAAAAATACTCATTTTTCGACAAAAAAAACGGCACTTAATTGTTTATAACTATTGTTCAAATTAATTGATCGAAAATCCCCATCGTATTTCTCTTTGAAATGTAACTATAAAGATGTAGGAAAAAACCCGATAAAAAATATTGAAAATGGTTTGAGTTATGCTACGTGCCGATTTCAAAAAATGTGTTTTGAGAAAAACGCGCTTAAAGTTTCATATGTAATAAATTCGAAAAACTGAAAAATGTCAATGTTAAAATTTTTTTACCATTAATCCGCAATTCCAGCAACGTAAGGACGTCCTTCTGTATTCCATAGAACTATTAAAAATTGATGGGTACGAAAGTAGGCAGTTCCTGCTCAGCAGGTACCCAGCCAGGTAGTCGTTGCGGAGCGGCCTGGCACGCTTGGCAAAAGGGCTCGAAATTTCAATGGAATCAATTTCGAACACGTATAAGACCTTTTGTCCTTTATTCTACAAGGTTCAAAAATTTTTTTAAGCTAACCCAGATAACATTCTGTTAGCACACTGACGGCGTATGTGCACGCAGATCTGCGGATCGACGCGCAGATTGTGCTCTCACCTGATGAGACATATGCGTCATCAATTGCCTGACATATGTCTAGCAGAATCTGCTACGCATGTCACTAGCAGATCTGTTACGCATATCGCTTGCAGATCCAACGCATATCTGAGATAAATATTAAATATTAAAATACATGCAACTTAAATAAATGTAAAATAAAAAGCAAGTAATATATTTCATAAACATTTTATTTAAATATATAAAAAATATTTTTTATACAATTTGCGAGAATAGTCAATGATGAAAAATGCGAAATTCCAATTCGCACTAACGTGAACTTCATGTATGCGCAGATGGAGTGTTACAGGTTAAAATGAGAACAAAAAGGAATATCATGAATATCATGCTAGTTCGCCGGTACATGTGCACGCATGAGTGCACATGTACCGGCGAACCATACGTCTTAAATTACGGTTTCAAGGGAAAAAACCACAATTCCAAGATTTTTTGGAAATAGTGAAATCTTTCGATGTAATGGAAGTTGGAAAAAACATCACGGCACAAAACATAACCCGATTTTATAATTATTAAGAAATCGGACGATTTCACGCGTTAGTGTATTGCGTTGGATTTTCACGCCATGCGACCTTTATGCAACAAAGGAAAATAGTTACCTTGACTTTTAATCCGTGTTATCTAACCACGCACCACAAAATAATGCGAATAAGTGCGAAAACAACGCGACTCACTTGCGAGCTCCATGAAATTTGCAAACTGGACATTTGCCGGCATGCGCGCGCATTCCTCGAGAAACGGTTCCCGCGAATTTAAAAAAACTATCATTTTCAAAGAAACCTTCATTCGAGTAGTCTGAATAATTTTTTGTAAGATTGATGTTGATTTGAAGAACTTCATTAATCTATTTTTATAATATTTAATACATGCAGGATGGCCTGGAAACATGGAGGAGACAAATAATTTTGTTAACAAGGTTGTGTATAAATACCGGTACCGACAAAGAAAATGCGCGATATCACTTGAAAATAACAAAAATTTGGTTATATTTTAAAAATTAATTTTGTAAGAAAAAAAATAAAGATAGAAATCGTAATTTTGACAATTTTGAAAATTTTGAAAATTTTTCGAAATAAAGTAAATTTTTGAAAATTTTTGGATACTTTATATTTTTGTACATTTCCGGAAAATTATAGAAACTTAAAGTTTTCAATTTTTCAACATTTCAAAAGTTTCAAAAAAATCCCAAACATTTTTTGATATTTCCAAAATTTACAAAAATCCACAAAATTAAAAAAAAAAATATTTAAAATATCTCCATATTGTTTTGAAAATGGCTTATATAACTTTCTAATAACATTTAATTTTATAAGTAATAACTGTAGGAAAATTAAATGTTATTAGAAAGAATTCTGCCCTCATAGTGACTGCAGACTCTGCGTCACATTCTCACGGTATTGTGTGATGCAGAGTGTGTTGGCTAAATGCGACTCATAGCGCTCGCAGATGTGTGTTCGACAGTCCATGCTGGCGAGATGAGTGCGTTATTGCACGCAGAACCTGACAATCACAATCTGCGGGTGATCTGCGTCGCACAATTGTTATCTGGGTAATAAAAAAAATCGATTTTTTGAAATTTCTACAGTGGTGTTACCCCTTAAATATATAAATCAAAGGAGTTTTTTTAAATAAAGTTTTTATTTTGCGATATAAATTTTGTATGAACGATTTTATTTATATTATGATAAAAGACAGAAGAAACAGGTTTATAAGTCTG